>DWQK01001726.1:0-14771 GCA_018231225.1 Noctuana stator
CCTACAATAATCCAGGTGATTGGAACTAATAACAGGTGTTATAGTACCGCATACCGAATTTAATCCCTTTACGACGTGTTCTGTAGTTCTCACGGTGTACCTATTTATACCTACAAATAGTATGTATACCCACATAATGGTATGTATACCTACATATACCAATGCATCCGTCCGCGGATATCTTAGGGATGTTAGATCAACATTTTATATATTCGTGTATTTAACTTAAAATGTATCTTGTATAACACATAAAATATTAAGCTACGATGAATGAAAGTGTTTATAAATATTTTTTATCAACTTCGTACCTATTTCAAAGTTGAAATGAATGACTTAATTATTTTAAAAGTTAATTCTTGAATGAAAATAATGTAATATAGAATTAAAGAGTGTATATTCTATTATACATACAGATACTTGAGCTAAATTTGATAACCTTTCAATATGGAATCCGTGTTAAAGCTGTAGTTAAATGATAAAGAAAATCTAGACGACCTTATTGTATTTGTTTAATTTATCTTTGACGCTGGGTTATCTTGGCTTCGAGCCAGGACACGTTTGACCTCTTCAGTTTTACGAAAAAACATTCTCTTGCAATTGTTATCATTAACATTTATTAGCTAGCATTTGCCAAGTAACTTTGCTAAATTTTCCATCATTAAAAGTGCCTAACTCGCGTGTAACTAAATGCAATATTTCAATTTTCTGCAATTATAACGATCACTGAAATCTTTCTGTGAATTTATTTAAAAACAACCTATAATTTATTTAACAATACATTAGAATTATCTGATGAGATTTAGGTCTTCAACTCTGGGAAGTACAATATACCTAGTACATTTTAGAGTTATAGCGTTTCTTAATTAGTCATCAATTGCTTTCGTCTATGTATGCACTACACGAACAGCTAATCTAACGTTTTCATCAAATGGTTAATGTTCACTGCTTCTATTTGCCAAGTACTTAAAACTTCCTTGAGAAAAGAGAGCGCATTCAGAACATTTTCATATGATACAGATGTATTGGCACGAAGTCAACGGCTAGCCGGCGACGAAGCAAGGTCGCGGTTAAACGGGCAAATAAAATTTATTCCGCGTAAAACTCAGTATACCTCATGCGGTTTTATATACTAAACAATGCTGAATGTTTGCCTGTATGTTTATTTATCAAGGTTATATGAGTCACTGCAGCCCAATTTCGTTTGCAACTGCTACGTTTTACAGTCGATAGCTCCTGTAAGCGACGACGGGTTTAGAGATGTATGTACGAGTATCTCTAAAATAAAATAACTAAATGAGTCTCTATAAATGTATTTCTAAAGATATTTCTATAAATTTATTTCTTTCTTGATTTACAGCCGTGTTCACGTTTGTTGTGATTTAGCATTAATCTTCTGTGATTGGCCTGGACTTCTTTTAGTTCTTTGGCGACTTGGTGATCTTTACTTGTGTATCTGAGATTAGAGATGACTGATTTATGACTATAGCGGAGTAGTGACGTGGTATTATAGTGTTCTTTTTTGATTTTTGTGAATATTTTATTATATTTATGCAGATAAAAGAAGTAATTATTTGCTTGGTGCATGAGCGTACGAAAATTTTTATTCGAAGGGGGGAGGGAGGAAGTCCTGGTCCACGTGGTGGGCGACCATAACCTATGTCAACAACAATAGTATATAGGAAAACATAGTGTGGGGCTGTGAGTGTGAAGGGTTATTTTATTATGAATAATTCTGGGAGTGTCCCCCTCCACACGCTCATAACTTGGCCTATAAATGTGTTCGCAATTCGCAACGCCATATACGTAGGAGCTTTACTATTCTTTGTAACTTTTCTAAGAACCTTGAGTATGTTTGTGAAACTGACGGAATACGATAGGTTGATCGTTAACAGACACGCCGATTAAAGATCAGCACGTCTTTTGCCAATCACCCCTTAAAGACCAGACCGCATTTATTAAAATTCATTTTAGATGTTTTTAGGCGGTACAACAGATTGAAAGCAATACTGGCCTTGGTCCCGAGCCCTGGAGCTAAGTCCTCAGACATATTATCGCATTTAGAAATCTTGCCAACTTAGAGTCAGTTCTTTAGGCCCGGACTAATTAATTTTAACGGGTTCGCACCCAAGATGGATCTCGACTTTGAGTTCTTAAAACTTAGTCTTTTAACGTGGTGGATGTGGTGAACAAAAGCTAGCCAAAGAACCTTTCTATTTGATTTACGCAAACAGATTGATAGGAAATGTATGGGGGATCATACATTTAATTAAGTTATTTACCATTCCAGGTTTATTGTTTGTTGCTAGGCATTGAAACGACTTTTAATTTGTAACACTTCTGCATTAATCTGTACCTACCAGTAATGAGTAATTTTCTCAAAATTGTCCTCGGTCTATATTTAGAGAGGAGACTAACGCGTGTTTAAGGTCAGCAGATCATATGTTAGATAGTTACTAGACAAAGATACTTATAATATACCTACTCTAAGTAGCGCTGAATGTAAATCAAATTAACTGAGAGGAAAAATAATATACAAGAGAAATATATTGTAAGGTTTTCTAAAGCATTATTAAATTAATGAACCTCTTGTTATATGTCATACAAACATTCGGGTTCAATCTCGTTTGGCGCCATGAAAAGCTGCTGTCACAATAACTCCAGACGCGAAAAAAACATGAATGGCTGACTCACAGGATGTCATTGGACATAAGAAAATGGGAAAATATACGCGATGTTATTAAACCCACTTGAATTCAAATTTAGAACTGTTCAGTCTCGATTCAACCCGCGCGGCGCATGCGTCGTCGACGTCGCGTTTCGTTAGTGCTCGGAAGTAAACAAGTTCAAAGTATCATCGTTTAATACCTACAAAAAATATTTAACTTTTGTATGTTTTTGCTTGCGTAGACAATTTTTAACCGAAGCGAAACAAAGGTTCAGAACTACATTGTGCAAATCATCACACTATATTTTTCGCATGTGAATCTTTGTAGTTGAATACCTATATACCTATTAATAACATTGTAATGTTTATTAAACTGAATGATGGTAACACGGCGCATTGTATAGGTACGAATCAAATAATATATAATAATGAATAGGAACGAGGTAAATCGCAGAATGTGTTTTTTAATATTAATTAATTAAACAAGATAAGTATATAAATTTTGGGATATACTAAGGAAATAAAGAAAATCATGAACAAAAATATACATTTCAATATGCCTTAGGTTGAAACAATCTAATTTGATATTTTTTTATAGAGCTTCATTTAAGTATATCTTTGTTCCTCTGTTTAGCTTAAACAATGATTGATGCTCGACTGTTTATTCTGTTTGTTATGCAATCATACTTATTGTTTAAGTATACCTAATGTATTCAAAACATTAAAATACGAGTGCGTAATTTTATCTATGTATCTTTTTGTTACCAAAGATAAAAGTTACAAATATTTATTATCAATTATCAAAATATCGGGTTCAAGCACCTAAACAGTTTATCTTTGATTAAGTTTTATCTAAATATTGTGAATCAGAAAAATTTCAAAATGTTAATTCATTTTTAAGCCATTTACCGCCGGTTTCTGAAAACGTTTATTGAACTAATTAAAATTAAGTTAACATGTATGTTCGTTAATTGTAGTTCGTTAATATTGTTCGTTAATTGTAGAAAGCCAAGTCTATACGATTGTAATTTTCCGCTTTCAAAAAATATTCTATTGAAACAGTTGATTTTCTTAACTATTACTTACATTAATTTGAAATGTAAAATAAAAATTATCTTACCATAGCCGTGACTGCGACTACTGAGGCAAGATTAGTAGTATTAGTATGCGGTTTTGATTAAGTACCAACCCACTGCCGCGCATCCAATCCATAATTCATTATAGAGGATTATTATAAGCGGTGATAGCCAAGTGGTTTTTTTTATAAAAATGATTTCTCCCCTGCCCTGGCATAACTAAAATACCTTGTAAGAGAAGTTGTTGAATTCTAGTTGAAATCGCCCCACCGTGTTGTCTGGTCTTGGTGACAACGACAATCTCAGAAACATAATAGGTAATATCTTTAAACTGCTATAATTACAAATGAATTAAATTTACTATTTAAAACTCTAAAAACTGAACATGATTTTTTATAGGTAATAACTATAAAAACATCTCAATATACTGCACTACTCAGTTAACTAGTGACATAAATACGTGATGCATTTAATGTTACTGTTGTCGCTCTATTTGACTGCAATTGGGCCAATGTCAATAAAATTTACGTGATGCGTATTCTGTTTGCGAACTACAATACATAATATTATCTAAATATCTTGACCTTAAGTATAGGTATGGTTTTTTACATTTACTTTTAGATTGCCTTATAGTCATATTGAGAACCGAATGGGAAGGGTGAGACAATTATTCCAATATTTAATAATACCTTTCATTTTATTCGACGACCATTGTTGGGAAGTGTTTGCCATGTCGGCTCGCCGTTTGGAGGGTGACCGGACGAAAATGCTATGTAAAAAGTTAAAAAACCCAACATATTCCATTTGACTAACAGCAAGGGTACTAAATTTAGTAAGTATCAGGCCAAGATAGCTCGCATAACTCTCAGACTAACTGGCGTTGGGCTCAGTCTGCGATGTTCTTCTTCCTTTTTCGCTCGCGGCCATCATATTACGAGTGCAACGACTTCACCGTCGCAGTTTTGTTATAGTCGTGACATTTGCGTTTTGGCGCGTCGGGTGTTAACCTATGTGATGCTAGAAGAAGAAAAAAGAGCAAGTCTGGATATCTGTTTCATCCTAAACTATTCTACGAGCAATATTTGTATATACTCGTATGTATAGGTATAATTATTTGTAATCACTTTCTCGAAAACGGCACTGACTTGGATGGTATTGGCTGTGACAGGGGTGAACAATTGGTTTAGCTAGGTCTCAAAATTGGCTTAGCTCGGTCGCCAACAAATTTGCCGTCGCAATATGGTTCAAAATTTCGCTATTATTGTCGCCGTTTAAATATCCTAATGGTTAAAACTTTCATCCACTATACCGAAGATCAGAAGTTTCTTTTTATTGTATTAATATTTTTTTTGTCCCACACCATATTAAGTATGTTCTGTGCTAGTAATATACTTCCGATTCGACATGTACTCACGTTTGTATATTTGTGTTTACAAAATGAAAATATTCATTAGGAATTCCGGTTTTCAAACGGAAGTTCTATGCAAATTTCAGTACATGGCAGGTAAATTTACCGAATTGGTTGATATTATATTGCTCGTAACTAATTAGCGATGTATAGTACCTAAGTAGCGAAACAGGCTCTTTAAATTCACTTTAAATATTAAGTACTCCGATAGGTAGCACTTAAAGTTAACACAGTACACATTTAAATGTTTAGTGCCTCGCTTAAATTTAATTCAGCAATACTAATGAATTATTTTGAGCTAATAGATATTTACATAACTTTTAACTTTGACGATACGCACTTAAACTTCAGAACTCAAATGCTGCTGACGCTCTTTATCGTACTCGTTTTGTTTATTTGTTAAATTAGTTGTATTGCGAAATTTTTCTGCTATTTATCTCATGTTGTTCTAAACATGGGTGAGAACCTAACCTACTTATTCCGCTGACTAATTATTTATCGTAGAGACGGAGTGTGCTATGCCCCTCGTGACCCTCGTCAACGTGCTCTCCAGACCTGTCACCAGTGCTCTGACACTCATCTCCACATGTCAAAATATTTTCAAACGTGCACGATATAAATCCTACTTTATCTATATATACATACCTATATCCACATCTAAAATTATTTTAAAATACTCTCGTGTATTTTCGAATATAAAAATTAATTAAAATGAAGTAAATGTAGCGCTCATCCCTTTTGCACATTTTGTTCTCTTTCCTTTTATTTTTCCGTAAAGCTCTGTTTTTGACTTATTGGGTCATACTTACTAATACAAGGGGTAGCCCTTGCGGCCCTCGTCACCCCGCCGTCAACACCTGTCGCTATATGGGGTTGTACTGACATACGTTCACCGTCCAACACGTCAAAATATTCCTGAACATATGCGGTGACGTTCTCAAAAGTGGGTATAAAATACTTTTCTGTACACATTTCATCGCCATAAGAGACATGTTATAAACATTTAATTTATATAAGTTAAACTCGGCTACGCTTCGCTGTGGCTTTGTGTGATATTTTTTTATTTTTTTTTATTTTTTATTTATTTTATTTATTTTTAGAGGAGTAAATAAAATTATCTACAGACATTAGATTTAGCAAGAAAACACATTGTTGAATTTACAGGAAATACTTATAGTAGGTAATTTGCGTTGCCATGACTATGTTGTAATGTATTATGAAAAAACTTCTTATTAAAAATGAAGTATCCAAAAGCTATTAAATTCTTGATATCACTGTAACATTCAAAGTTAGATAAACCTCGTTTCTTATATTATAATTACTTTTTCCTTGCCATTGTATTAAATGTTAAGTGCGCCTATTTAAAAAAAAACTTATTACTGTTATTAAATATTACACGTAACTTGTAAACAACGTAAATAGATTGCACATTGAAATCAGATCCGAAAAACGCCCACTCGTGCCGAGTTCCATCATTCACTTTGATTGTCAGTCCATACTAGTCTGCAGGCCGAACCTGTTTAAACGTAACCGATAATAAACATTGTTACTCATTGACTGCGTTAATACCTATAGCTTAGAAACAATGGAGTGCGGACGGCTATTGAATGGGGCGAGGTGGAGCGGTTATTCCTTCGCGTCATCTACTAGTAATTCGGACACAACCACACCAGCCGTGTACATCGAAGACTGTCCTAGCGACGAACAATGTGCAGTAAACGACAAGTACTACATTACTTTCCCGGATGACGACAGCAATGTTTCGAATAACAACTCAAATGATTTCAAACTCAATCGCTTCTACGAGAACCCGCTTTTTATCTCGGCTGACGAAGTTTTAAAAGCCGAGATAAGTGACGACAAATGCGTAGAACTAATGAAAAGTGAGGCAAAAAACTTAGGGGATTATAAGTTCTGTGAGGCAGTTAACGACTTCGACATCGAGTTGGAAGCGGGGGAAGCGGTGCCCATAGTTTACCTTTCTACTACGAGGGCGGCGAAACTGCAGAGAGCCTTCAGACTGGCCGGGTATAAAAAGGTCAGTTTTCCTAGTTGCTTTAGTTTTCTGTAAAAGTTGTAATTTCCTTTTGAGTTTCCCTCATAAAAGTCACTTTAGCCCGTCTTGCTTTATTTAGCTGAGTAAAATATGATATTTAGTTTTTTCAATTACAATAAAGACGAGATCGTGTTATTATTATAGAACTCTCCAAAGTCATTTTGTAAGATTGCTCATAATGTAATATATAATATAATACTTATATTATATAATTTAATGTATGATATATCTGCTAACTCATACTAAGTCAGCTCAGCTGTCAATTCTCAACATAAAATTTATTGTTTCGAAATTTTGCCACCGTTCACAATTGGTGATAAATATCAATTTAATATTCAAATCGCTGTGTTAAGAAATAATGCATCCAGTGTTCTCGTTTAGTTCGTAATAATTATCAACTCTGAACCAAGTTGAAAACTTTTCCGCGCCGTGCCGCAATTCCAGCACCTATAAAGTTACAATACAAATTTTGACGAAGTTTACTTTACTCAAAGTAAAACTTTTCCCCGTTATCGCTACTTTAGTTGCTATTTTTACTGTTGTTAATTTAAAACTTTACAAAAAAAGGATTTTATAATTTTCCTTTATTATCTTTTTAACATAATAAAGATCTGCATCTGTAAAATGTAGGAATAAAAATAAAATTAAATAAAATAAAATTCTTGAATATTAGATATTATATCCTGATAAAATAAAACAGGTAGAAAATTTATTAGTATTACTTTATTATAGTTTTGTAGTATTGTAGTATTGTTTTGTAGACATATTTAAAATTTGTTTTAAAGACACCCTCTGACCTAACATTATAGTTTTATTGCTACATGGCAAAAATACTACCTCATTCATACCAATACTACCCAAACAAATTTAATAATATCTTTATATTATAATAATACTATGTCAACTTATTAGTTTACACTTTTAACAGATTTTAACTATGCATTTTAATCGAAATTTGTTGCTCATAGAACAAGTAGGTACCCTTGCAGCGTAACAGTAATTCAAGAGACTCGCCAAACTTTAGGGTCTTCATATAATTTGCCCCAGAAACATTACTACATTAGCATTAAATCTGACATTGAATTGAAACTATCCCGCAGGGACTCTAAACTTTGGCAATAACTTTTAGCTTACGGCTTCGTTTCACCCAAAGTAATAATTATTTGAACCTTAGCGAATTCTACATTTACTTATGTAGAGAGAAAGGAAGTTCGTGTGTTTTACCCGTTGAAAGTGTTATTGAACTTGATTTGGGTAGGTAGGTGTTATAAATTGTGATGATCCCAGCAAAGGTTTTCCTCCAGGAAATAATTGACCTTCTCATTATCTTGGAGGATGGCTCTCCTAGACGCTAAGAGGATCCATTCACCATTTAATGGCACAAAAAATTAAATAGATACAAGATTAAAGACTAGTGCCGAAAGAGATTAAAGATGAATACTACGAATGGTAAGTTGTATATTATAAGTCAAAATATACAAGTAAGTTGTATATTTTGTATATTTTAAGTCAAAAGCTAAAGCCGTAATGCAGGTCAGTTAGATTTAAATGTCATCATCAAATATTATATTATCTAAACAAAAACAAAAGAAGAGATTTTTCGTATGAATTGTTTAACAAAAACTGCTAACACAATGAAATTTTTATATCCGTTGGAGGCGAAAGAAAATCTTGTTTATTATTTGGGAAGACAAAATACAGACTATTATTTAAAGCTCTTCCCGCAAAACTGAAAGGCGTCTGGGAAATTGATATTTTCCCCGAAAAATGAGCAGAAGACGGCTATTGTGTAACGTGACAATTCTATTTTAATTTCGATCTTTGTGGCAACTTTCTACTGTCCTCAATACCGTATGTTTCAGTGACAGTTTTGCGGAAGTCCTATGAAGTTTTTTTTATCGCGTTGACTATTAATTACCTTTTTTATTTTGTGGCAATCCAAGCTGTTTATTTGGAATGTTGATATTAACCATCCTACCTACTGTTTTGGGTTAATATTTATACCTTTACTGATATTACTATACTATTGAATATTTCACCCTAATGCAGAGGAATGGTTATAGAGTACTTTTTAGTCAGTGCTCTCTGTCCTTGGTTTTAGTTTTTTTTATCATATATTATGTTGTAAGTAATGGTTACCAGATATTTTAAGTCACTGTAGTGTATTTAAAATTCCTAGAATCATCTAATACAAAAGACAAACCTAGAAAGTCACGTCAATTCTAGTTTTAATCCATCAGGTACATGAGCTGAGAAAATGACACCAGCTTCCTGTGTCGTGGGTAAACTAGACGGTAGTGTAGACTGGCAGAGGTATATTGCATAAATACACCACGCTTAATGTTTACATAATATAGTTCATATTCGCGTGTGAAACAGCGTTGATAAGTTGGTATTATGTGAGTCGGTTCTTGGCACAGCTGTCACATTACTCGCAACACACGAAGCCGCAATACATCGAGACGCCATACAGCGAATGCCAAGCATTACCTACTCATTTCAAAACAATGGTCTATTACAATAAGCATTATGCGAGCTGATGACAACTATGATTGTTTGAAGGGTCTAAGAATTTGTTTATTTGAGTATCTACCTCAGTCTTTACTTGCATATAAATGACTTTGATTCCAATATCCCTTGTACTCATAGGACTGTAGCTTGAAAGGTGTAAGGTAATTATAGTTATTTCCATTTCAAGAGACATAATTTAATTATCAACTAAAATTACATTCTTGCCTTGATTTGTTAGAGTATGTTGCTTAAACAATTCACCAAGAATAAGGAACTAGTTCATGTTAATTACCTAAGTAATAAATTAATGTAACCCACTGTGTTTCAAGAATTAAAAATAAAAATAATTAAATAAAATACAGTGTCTTTTGACTTGTTTAATACCAGGTCCTTCCTTATACCTACATAAATAACAGTTTTTTCTTAACAGTCATAAAATCGACAAAGTATAAATAATGTCTCAAATTGAAATCATGAGAAATATGAGGATACGTCGCACTGGAAGTGTTACGTAACACTGGCAGGACAGGCTAAAATAAACTCAGACGTGTTGCAAATATTTGTACGGTATTCCTATTGGCTTGGACTGAAATAGAGGCAGTTCAGTCGCCTTTATTGCTATAATTGCAGTCCCATCTCTGTGAGCTATTTTGTGGCCACTTTACATAGCTTATGTTCAATAACTTATATCTTTATCTACTTAACTGCTTGACAATAATGCATTTTCATTCGGTAGAATAATTTTAATCAAAGTACAACAAGTACTTTGATTAACATGAGATTGAGATTTGAAAAATATGCAATTTTCTTTAAATATTTTTAAAAATTACGCCTCATGTTTACAGCTCACACTAGGATTCCCTGTTTCGTGGGTACTATGAACACATACAAAGACAATTACATAAAAACTCAGACCTGGAATAGAAATTTAAAATTCATTCTTCTGCCCTACTTGGAATCAAACCCAAGACTCATTGAATGGCGGACTGTCTTTGTAACCACTACACCATACGGATCGTTCCCTTACTGAACATTATCCTCCCTAAGATTTTAATAGTATTATCTGTATAAATAGATAAAATGTTAATATGGAAGGTGTACATAATAATATATAGGTATATCTTTAATTGATTTTCGAATTCAGATTGGACAGACAAAATTACAGATTCTTTGATGTAGGTAGGTATTTACAATATGTATATAATATATTTTATTTACGTGAAGTGAGTTTATTAATAACAAATCCGTATTTACGTTAATGAGACAATTTTACCAAGAAATGCCGTATTTTGTTGGACAAAAACAGGAAATTTTCAACGAAGATTAGGTGACATTCACGATTTTTCCAGGAAAATTCGAAGTAATCTTGATAAAGTACTCTCTTGTGAAGATGTCAGAAATAATCTAATTAATTATTGTTTGTTATTTTTGTATACTTAAATAATTTTTGAGTAAACTGCTGCTGAATATTGCTGAAATATATTATTTGGATTGGTAGGTAGGTACGTGTGTTTTCCACGAGCAATAGCTATACATAGTTCCTGAATTCTAGCTGTGCCCGCGATTTCACCCGTGTAAAGAATTGTAACATTATGCTTGATAACCTTCCTCATGAATGTCGCTATCATATATAAAAATAATTATCCAAATCCGTCCAGTATTTCCTGAGATTAGTGCGTTCAAACAAACAAACAAATAAACAAATTTATACTTTAGCTTATATTATAGATTTAATGACAGACTAAAATAAATGAATTTTTACTGAATTTAAATTTTAACATTAGGTACTACTTACGAATATGTAGGCTTTTTACGTATATACTTATTTCATACGTCATCTTTTCTCATATCCAGGTTTAAAATGCTACCTTTTTGTGGAAATTTATTGACAGTTTCATAGGAAATGTAAAGTAAACTTACCTAACAATGTATTTGCAATTCAAATCAATTTTGTCGTGGCCGTTGACCTGAATGTAAAATGTATCAATGTACAATATACACTGTAATGAGTAAAACAGTAATGGCTTGAAGCCAAGAAAAAACATTTTTGGCGAGAATACTAACGTTTATGAGTATTCTGCTTTGTCGCAGAACCATTATTTTGACGAACCTACGTGCATTGCCAACAATTACCTTGCGGGTTAAAAAACGATGTCAAAGTGATGTCGAAAAGCTTCTTTTAAGGTTATTTCAGTAACAACAAATTATCGAAGTGCACTTTCAAATTATGATGCGTTACTTAGCATGAAGACATTTCGTCGCCTTAGTGCTTATTTGTTCAATGTACCATATTTGCCCAAATTGACTTTTTGATACAGAAAGATGCGCACTTTAATTTCACATCGATTAGTATAAGATTTAAAACATATTTTACTTTAAAAAAGCCGAAAAAAACGTTTTTATTTTATCTGTGTCATGGCATCCTAACAATTGTTTTGAAAGTTTTTCTTTCTTGTCTTGTAAAATTTGAATCATGGTAGATTAAACGAATAAGCACTAATGCGACGAATTTTGTCATTAGACGTACTCTCGCAATTTAGGATAATGAGATTAGACATTCCTCGTGTGTAGGTATGTGCTTCGGGAAAACTCAATTAGTTTTGACCCATACTGTGCACTGCGAGTCCAACTAGTAGGTACCTACTCGAAATTCGTAACAAAATCTCTGTAGAAGTATTAGGAAGTACGAGTATAACTGTTTTGGGACACAATGACATGTCATATTATACTTAGTACAACATCTACATATAATTTGTAAAGTTTAAACAACTGTTTCTTGTTTTCATTGCCAACGGTATTTTAATATTAGGCCCTATTCGGTATTTTAAGCTATATTTAGCTTAGATCCGTTCGTCAATATACATTTCTTTACCAGTGGAAGGGCTTATGATGACGAAATATAAAACTTAGTTGTTTAATACAATAAAAATTAGATACGGCGATTTTTGTAAATATCGTGGGGATTTTTCTATTTAATATCTAATTTTGGCATCACGTCTAAGTTACGAGTTTAAATTATGAAACAATCAGTGTCTTACAAGCAGCATTATTGGGATTTATGGAGACACAGAGCATAGATTCTCACCAAACGCAAGCCATTTGATACCTACATTATGTATTTCTATTTTCTCCTAATGTCATGTAATTTAACAGATTTAAAACCAATTCATTTACAATACTGAATATATGTATTTTCCTGGTTTTTAGAGGGCCATCAGTATAACTTTACATATTAACTTGCAAACTTCTTCCATTTAAAAGTTGTGTTTATCTTGTACCTTATTCATTTATTGTACGGAACTCAGGCCTCTGCAGTTTGCCAAAGTTTTTATCTCCGTTATAACTTCATGTTTCACAAGTCCTCCGGTTCGGAGTCTCTGTAGGTATATTGCTCACTTAATAAGTTGGTTAATATTTAACAACTTACGGTGTAAGTGGTAAATAATTTCAGAAATACACATTATAGGTTTTGACAGTAAAAAACTATTAATCTCTGCTACTAAGTGGTATTATTATACTTAAAATTTATTTCAGCTGATCAACCTTTCTAAATAACATTTTACACTTACATGTATATATAGATAATCACTCATAGAATTTCGTGTGTCATGGTTGCCATCGATACACACATACACACAAAAACAATTCCAAAAACACCCTGATCGGTAAGAGAAATTCAGCATTTCAACTACCGTCCCTCAGGAATCTAACCCGCAATTCTTCGACTGGCGAACCAGCATGGTTACGAATATTTCATTATGAGTCGTCAAATGGATTTAGAATTTGTTCTTTATTCTACCCATCTACTTCTCAAACATACTAACATACTATAGGTACCTAAGCCTGAAAGTACCTAATCTGAAGTGAAAATTTCAGTACCAATCTGGTTTTCTTTGCTATTTTCTTAGTATGTATCTTTATATATTCTCTGAGGGAAATTTCCATTATACGCGAATTATAATTAATTTTAGTAATTGAAATTTATTTTCAAAGAACTTTAGTCTATTTTAATTACAGCGCGGAATTTCACCTTGTTGAAAGGTCTTTCTCGGTATATAGGAAGAAACAATAATTTATTAAATTAATAGGGGTGTTAGTGACAGTAGTAGTAAGAAAGTGTAGCAAGATTGAATATAAATTATTTAAATATTATTTTTAAAAATTTCCATTTCTATTTTATTTGTTGGTAGCAAAAGCCAAGAGGCCTTAAGCCCTTTGTAACAAATTTAAAGAAGTATTAAGTAAATAAATAAATTTAGGTATGTTGGTTTTAATGTGTGCAATGCAAAACTGTTATGCCTGTATTTAGCTGAGAGTATTATAGAGATCAATGGCCACTGCACATCGCTTTAGGTACTCATTATTTTTTACTACAATATTGTAGACAATTTCAATAGTAAACAATTTACGATTGCTACCTTTTGGCAAACAAAAACGTACCATTTTATCTCATGTGTCCCCGAGGAACTCAATTCGTTGAGATCCAAAGTGATACATCGCTCGCTTTCCCAAAGGAATGACACTTTTTGCTACAGGTTGTTATTTCTTTAGTGGATTAATTTACTTAGGAAATCGTATTGTTTAGACTATACTTACTTTTAAGATTTTCTTTTAATTCTAATGGCTACAAATAAAAACGGAAAATTGATTTTTTTTTATTTCATATCTAGTAATCTTACAAAACCTTACTATTTATAAAGGACAACGAAATTCCGAAAATTACACGTGAATTAGGTCATATTTTGTACCTACTTTTAAAAATGTATTGGCATCTAGGAACAATAATGAGTCGGCACTAATGAACCATCTAATCTCATATATAAAATTTCTCGTGTCACAGTGTAAATAATATCTGTAGTAGATAGATAGTAATATATCTTCAGTGCCGGTACTTATGAAAAACTTGCTTTACGATAACGGAATAAATGGGTGTGATATGGCGGCGGTAGTGTTCAAGTTATACGTCCAATCGTCTCCAAATTACTTAATACGAAGTCGCGAAATAAATACGAGTAGGTATCTACCTACTTGTTAACAAAATAAGAAGATGACAAT
>DWQK01001727.1:0-14770 GCA_018231225.1 Noctuana stator
CCAACATCTATTTTTCATCCCCCTAAATGTTAAGGCTGGTCCACCACTTAGTTTTTTTATGTTATATGCGGTACGAAGTTCGCGGGGTCAGCTAGTGTCATAGTGCCATAGGCTAGTGTCATAGGCTAGTGTCAAAGGCTAGGGGTCACTATAATAATAAGTCTAATAAGCTTTGCGTAGTTACGTTTTTTATGTTTTTATACTACTTATGAGTCATTGCGCGTTCATTTCATTTTACACATGCTAGAATATTTATATTTGCTTAACATTTATTGAGTGAAATCAAATTTAATTATTCAATTTGGTTTATGTCATTCGTAAAAATACTTTGAATAATTTTTCATTCAATAACAGCTGGAAAATAAAGTGTTTGTATAAAAACAATTAACACCAGTAACGAAGAACGATTTTAGTCTAGTTCATTTATGCTTTCATTAATTATTTTTGTGGTTCACTGTAATATTTTCAGAGTTTCACAAAACACAATTAAAAAGTTAAATTGCAATTCTAAATCTCAGTTACGAAAAATATCTTTGTTTTGTTCCGCGAGCGCTACAAATTTTCTACTAATAACGTTAGGTACTTTAAGGTTCCGTAGCTTTAATTTATGATTTAAATCGCTGTGATTTATAAATTGTAGCTTTATTTTTTAACCGACTTCAAAAAAAGACTTCACTTGAGACTTGAGAATGGTTTAGGTTCACAATTTTATCAGTCTTTTTGAACATGATATCTTTATTCATGAGGAAGGCTATCAAGTATTACGTTACTTTTATTAACGCGGGTGGAACAGCGTGGCACAGCTAGTAATTATATATTATTGTAAGTTACGGTACAATGCGATTTACCATTCTGCCCAAATTTTAATTGAACGTATGTGTTGCCGATTGAACTTACTCCCTGCGCCTTCAACACAATATATCCTGGTAGTGTTTCGCTATTAGAAGATTCATTGATAGTTTGAACACGATCTGGTATTTTCCTTTTTTTGTCATGCACTTCTTTTAGTTTTGTTTCTAACTGTAACCAAGTTAAATTAATTTCAGTGTTTATTTGCAAATTACTTCACGAATGTTACCATGTACAATTATTGTACCAATAGTATTTCACAGATAAATTTAGGTCACTTTTCCCAAGCAGATTTCATGAAAAGATTAAATATTAGTGTTTCAATTTTAAATTTAAAATATTTAAGCAAAAAATGCAGAAGTAGTTAGGCTACATTTTGATATACTGACAGTCGATAGGAAATAAAAGTGCTCGAAAGTCAGCCACGCTTCAGTGAAAGAAATATCGGACGCCATCCGACCCGATGATTGAAATAAAATAGCGGAAACAGGAAACTTAAACATTTTAGTAAACTAAATACTTATAGTAAAGTAAGTAGTTTCATAAAACTAATAATTCTTTTCAGATATTCTGATTTGATACTGTGAAATAAACCATTATATACCATATTTAACAATATATGTTTCTGTTCCTGAAATGCTTCATTAACTAAATCATTCCTTCTTTTAGGGTCTAAAATAGATTTAATCATTGGAGTATTATTCGTTGCATATGTAAGCTGGCCAGTAATTAAGTCAGAGCTGATACCTAGAAGATAAAAAAATCATTTTCAACGCTTTCATCATAATTAGTAAACTTACTGCTTTCAGATATGGAAAGGGCCATAGTCATTTAGTATTTATTTAACAGACAAGAAAATATAGTAAATTAAATTAAGTAAGTAAACAGAATTTAGAAAAGCAGTTGAGAATTCTCATTTGTGTAATAAATAAGTTGTAATTGATACAATTAATGAAGATTAAAATGTAACCTACCAGTTCTATTAAGTAGATATATCATTATTTTTTCTTCATTCTTGTTATACCACCTACAATTGTTTTTCGCCAAGCCCAAGGATAATGTCAGAGAATGCTATTAACATTAAGTCCGCCTTTTGTATTTATATCACAATTTTTATTTTTTATAATAAATAGGGTATTATAGCAGGAGCAAAATTATATTTTATTTATTTCAGTTTAAATTTTAATGAATGATTTGTTATAGTACTTACTAATAGGTATTTACCTTAGTAAATGCAATCTCATGCATACAAATTTTAAATTTACGAGTAAGCCTATCATCTTGATAAGCCGCCGCAAATCTGGCAAAGCGCTAAGTAAACCTGAACTGATTTCCATATTAAACGAGTATGCCCCGCGGAGTTGGTTGGATGTTTAATATTGGGATAGCGACGATGGTTTAAATAAACAAATTACCAATGCCGCGCTTAGGAAAACTCATCAGGGATGCTACAATTATTAAGTATTCACTTACTAATTGATGCTAGAAATACTGTTTAGTCTTGGTTTATTTTTTGTTTTGTATGTCGTAGATTGGCAGCTTTCTTTTAATAGAAAAAAGCCTCCTATGAAAAAATTATGCTTTCAGGTGGATCAATTTATCTCCTAATATATTATATTAAGTATTTCTGACTTCCTTGTACAGTGGGTAGATATATTCTTCAGCTCCACACGATAATATTAGACCTACCACACATTTTATGACTAGCATAATAAATTATTTTTTAAGTAGCTACACCTAGATATATATACGAATCTTCACATGGCCCAAACTTACACGTTACAACATTACACCAACTACATTACACTACGTAATTAAAATACATTTTTATAATAACGAAAATTAGGCCTTAACTCACAAATATTGCATTAACTATTAAACTAAAACTAAATACTAAATTTTAAGACAGTAGCAATACGAATAATACTCAAACTTACCAACCAGAATAGGTATAGCTGAAAACACCAGCGCCATTCCAACGTTAAGTGTTTCGAGACCAATAGAGGGCATATCAAATGGTTTACGATTACATTCGTCGTTTATAAATAAATACAAATCACCAATTTTATTACCGACTGCAACGTGCATAAGAGCGATTTACGATGAAAATAGGAATAACGCTTTACAATATGGCATAATGTCGAAAGGAATCCGTTTAAATTTAGGGAGCCGTCAGCTTTACAGTTTTGCAGATATTAAATTTCTCCCAGCTCCGTATTTCACTTTATCCTTAGCAATAAAATTATCACTTAGGTTGGCCGGCTTATAATACTCACACTAAGATCTTTGCTTACTAACGTAAGATCTCACTGTAATACTAACAAATTCATGAACCATGTCGCAAATATTTTTTATTATTTATTGTAATTAGTAGTGACGCACATGCTTAGCTGTCACTTGTGCTCAATATCACGCTTAAGCTATACTGCATAATTTGCTAATAACTTGTAATTTATACACTTCATTTTGAAGGAGTGCCGAGAGTTCTTTCCGCCGGCTTTCTTCTCCCGGCCTACCTTAGCCAAAAGGGCGCCTAAAGCCGATGTACCGTATTATTTGACGTTCATCCAGTGTATACGTGTACCTTGTGATGAATAAAAATTTTTGAATTTAAATAAGCATTGCAAACTATAATACATTAAGCATTGTGATTATTTTATTATTATAACCAAATATAGATGCTAAAAAATAAACAAAACGTTTCATATTTCACTGTCTACGCTTCTTCACACTCACATATTTCTTGCACATCGAAATCAATTCGAATAGAAACGTGAAATTCAAAGTTCCCATCGTCCAAAATTATTTCATCTTGTGAATATTGAAAAATGTCGAAAACTGTCTAAAAATTCTAACTGCGTTAAAAAGTCAGCGCTTCGATGCACGAATTCAGATTTTTTCAATCAAAAATTGTATCAGGCTGGTCGCTACCAACAAGGACGGGTAGACAAAGCCTACATGGAGGGGGTGGTAGAAGGATTGTTAGATTTTCGGCTGACTGTAAACTGCGTTCAGTTTAGATTTACGATATTGACACCAATAAATAAATTGTGAAAAGTAAATAAAAAAACAATTAGGTATTTAAAATGGATACATACAATATATTTGATTATGGAAATATAACCATGCTTTTATCCTATCTACTCGTAATATTGGAGATACGAGTAGGTTTCAAGGCCTTGTAGTGATTTCGGTGTTTTATGCATTATCAAGAAAGTGGTTTATTTTCTACTCATTTAAGAAAGATTAATATAAAACTAATCATCGTTGATACGTGGATAAGACAAATTTACTATGAATATTATTTCTCCTTCAACTATTAAATAGAAAATGAAATGTTCTCAACAGCAACAAATGTTGCAAGTGTGGAAAATAATGCGAAGATTACGGGTGAATAAGTGCGAGATTGAAAATTTAATTTAGTAGTGGCGCGAGGTTAAATAGCAGTTAAGTTTTTGCTTGTCCGTTTGGTTTGAAAATAGATTGGATTTTTATTATTATTCTGGTAAAATTGATTAAAAACTGATATTTTAAAGGAGGACAAGATGTAGCTGTAGCTGTTAGTCTCAATGTTTTTGGAGTTTGAAAGATTCTATAATTTTTAGTTTAATGATCTATCGCATATCGTATTAAATAGGTACATATCTACCTGCCTACGATATGAACGTAATCTTGGGAGCAGTTTAATACATCATCGCCTTAATGCTTATTTGTTCAAGCTACCATGGGTCAAATTTTACAGAAAGTTTTTTTTTTCGAAAAAATTGTCAAGATGCCATGGTACAGATAATATTAAAAACATCTTTTTCAGCTTGTTTAAAGTAAAATATGTTTTAAATGTTTTACTAATCGATGTGAAATTAAAGCGCGCATCTTTCTGCATCAAAAAGTCATTTTCGGCAAATATGGTAGATTAAACAATAATTGTTCAATGTACCATAATTATTAAGCACTATACTAAGGCGACGACATGGCTAAGGCTGGCTTATAATAATTTTCGTAATTAATAAAACAGATTTATTCCAGAAACCAAAGCTATTTTGTAGTTAGTGTCTGTTAGCGCCTTTCAAGAGTACGGATGCGATAGCATCGTTCCGGGAATTACTCGAACCTCAATATAATTCTGAAAGTGTGCACACTTTGAACATTCTCATAAGCACGGAGTCATTATTCGGCCATTATCCGAACGCGGCTCATTGTCGGCCCGCGAACTAAATGTAACGACCCATTTGGAATTTTGGAACACATTACGCGACAAAATTTTCTCTTTATTGCTGGGACCGGGTAAATAGGTTCAAGCCGGAACACTTACTACGTCGTTTAATGTCAATTTGCAATTAAAATTAAATACTTGTAAAGTAATCAGAACAAAATAGTTTATTGTTAATCTTATAAATAAAAAAACAGATGAGTAAACGGGAAACATGACATACGGTAACTAAATGTTATCTGTCTTTGAACTTTGGCATCAAATCAGCTTGATAATATTTTATTATGAACCGCTTAATTTAATACTCGTATTTGACAAATATGTAGATCGTCGTGTCGTATTGTTTCACAATAATAATCGTTATGTTCTTATAAATGTTATTGTCACTTTACTAAACTAATCAATAATAATATAGTGTCGAGGGCGGAGACAGAGGGAATGCATGTAATCTTATGTAATCCTGTTTTCAGTCATCAGTCATTTTTATGGTTTTTTCCTTTGATTTTGTCTTTTTGGTACGGTCTATCATTCTCCCTGCATAGGAAACCAACCTGCACACCTCCCTGCAAACCTCCCTGCAAACCTCCCTGCACACCAACAAGGAAATAACTTCATGTCACAAAATAATATGGGAGTTGAGAAACCAGCGACCTGTCCCCAACAAAATTGATGCCGTAATAGTCTGAGGCCTTCATATGAACTTACTTGAAGTTAGTAAGAACCATACTTAAAAGGGTTCTTACTATCAAAACAGTGCATGTTTGTTCTATCACCGTAACACAAGAAAAACAAAAACACCATCAACAGTACTGATGGAAGTAAATATTTATTCTGCGCACGGAATACTCATGGAAGTTTTTGAATATCGAAATGAGGTTAAAGGGAGTTCCTTGTCAGCACCCACTAAAAATGATCCACTGCCATTGGCTACAGATGTTAGACTGGATGGAACAGAAAAATTATTTTTGGCAAAAGACTTCTTCGAAATTGGCAACTCATTGGTTTTATCTAGGCAACTAAAGACTTTACCTATTAAAAATGACCGGAATTTTGAAAATCCTTAAATTAAAAAAACTTCACTTACCAACTGACTCACCATAGCCAACCCCTGCCTGGAAGGCACTGACCAACCTGAAATTTTGTAAATAGGTTTACTTTATGATGATAAAACGAATAAGAAAGATTTTGTTTTGATAAATCTTACAGGTTAGGTATTTACGCAGATTTATATGTTCGTTTTAATGTGCCTTATCTCCGTTAATATCGTTTTAAGAGACTTTAGATTTTTTATATGTATGGGCAATTATAATCAATAAGGCGTTTTTAGGAGTTTTGAAATATAAATTAGAAGTTCTGCAATCTTGGATGCATTTTATCAATGATTAATGTTTGTGTCAATTCGAATATTCCTTCCACAAGTTTTTATATCAGTGTATTTTGGATATTTCTGACTTACTTCATTAATAATACGGCTGTTGGGGGGATCTCCTATTGGTGTTTCAGTGCGAAATATTCAGGAGCAAAGATAAACCAGCGAAGGTAAAGAGCCATTCTAACTAAATTGCATTTACATCTATAATTTGACTTTCGAACTCGGGCGGGTTTCAAGGACTGTAGGGTCAATCGATAGAATTATAATTAGAGGCCTATCTTCAAACTTGTGATGAGATATTGCGATAGAGGGGACTAATTACGTTGTTAGAAGCTAATGTTGCTTTGAGAGGGTTAATTTCACTTTGCCTGTCCTTTATGAAACGACTCAATATGCGAAAGATTTATTCCTTGATGTGGATTCAACTTTGGTCGTATATTTTATGCTAACGAGATTACCTTTATCAAAGAATAGGATATAGCCTAGGCAGAATTTTGACTTGACTGAGAACTGAAGGTCATTATTTATTAATCGGGTTACTTCGCTGACCTATCATAAGCCGGAGTTCGGTAAAAGGGTTGGGATTAGGTGTAACGTAAATGCTGTACAATTTTGGATTGTTGGTGAAGCTCAATAACACGCAATAAGCTAAATACAGGTAATTTAGATGTATTTACATTTGCTATAAAAGCTATACGAAAATTGAATTGCATTTTGTGCAAACACACAAGTTTGTTCATACAGCTACGTTAGGTTATGAGTATTGATCCGTGGTACGAGTACATTGTGAATTAAAAAAAAACCTTACCAATTCTGTTCACAATAATAGGTACCATGTATGATGTTTTACTTTGATGTCAAATTGATATATCTGTAAAATGTATGTCCCTTGTAATGAATATAACATTTCCATTTCTTTTATTTAATTTTATACGTATGTGGAAATTGTTGCTGTTCCTATATGATCTGAAATGATTTTTTTGTGAGGGCACGGAGTTTATCAGTACTAAAACGTAGCTACGGTTTATTTCAGCATTTTGGATGAATCCGGATTTAATTCTACGATGTAATCTGTATCAGACGTTACAAAAAAAGAGTCTTCTTGTTATGAATGAAAATGAAGTCCATAATTGAGCTGATTACGAAAGCTAAGCGGATTGTACCGTCTCTTAAGTTTTTGATTCGGCAGGAATTTTCGGCGAAAATTCCCGATGGGCGGAAAAAGTTGTCGAAGATTGTTTAGGACTTAAAGTAAGTCGGTTAGAATTTCGATTTCCGATTATAACGAGGGCGGAATTTCGGATCAACCGGCTTCGAGTAACGAGGGCCCTAACGAAATAACTTTATGGACTTGTGGGAATATTTCGAGTTTTGATTTTAGTGATGTTGCGGTTAGTTCGATTCGTTTGCAGTTTATTTTTAGAACTTACTTTAGTGTCGTGGTTTTGTAAGTGATTTTGAAGTAAATATTTAGGTCGTTATTGAATTTTAACTTCATAATTGGAATATTTCTTTCAGACGTCGTTGTAGAGGAAACTGTCGGTTTAACAGCTAATGTAACAGTAAGTATTATGGTTAAGGAATTTACGACTTTGATTACCCATGGCGATAAGTTAATTGTGTTTTTATTCTTTTTTCCCAAAATTTAAGAACGGATAAAAGCTGACAGAACAGGTAAGTACGTTTTACAACTGAATTTAAACAGTAGCAACTGGGTGGCAATGAAAATATTTGATGGTCGGAATTTAATTCGTAACGACTCGGAGCGCTCATTAAAGTGCCCGAAACAAAGGAAAAAAGTGTCAACTTGCGCCAAGTTTAATTGCCTTAATAAATCTGGCGCGGGAGGCTGTGTGGCCACGGAGCCAGTGATTCCGAGTGATTGGCTTCGGAGCAACAATATACTGCACCTAGACTTCATTAATGATTTCATTGGGACAAAATATATATGTAATCATTTAGTATTAGGTACACTGTTTTTTCCCTTTTTTTCTTTCTATGCATGTCAAAATTTTAAACTTTAGAATAAAGGCGCAATGCTTGAGAATATTAACAACTACGTTACTTGGGATCGACATCGAGGAACTCTGTTGATTTGTTGTTGTTGTTGTTGAAAGGTTTACAGAAGACGATACACATCATTTTTGCATTCTTTATTTAAGTATGTTTATTTCCAACCACTGAACTATTCTAAGAACTGCTTTAAAGACATCAACTACTTACGACCACTGTTTCAAGAGATAGTCTTACTGTCCCAATTGTCACCAAGTTTAATGGTATATGCACACGCGATTCTAATGCCCCCGTCGCGGGATCTCCATCAACGCCGAGATGCAAATGAAACTCTTTGTAGGGAATCTTAAGGGATTTATTCCTAAAAATTCCCAACCGGAACGCGGCCGACAAAAGGAAATAAATTGGTCCGGCCGACTCCAAAACGCATTATACTAGTATTCGCGGCTTCGCTGAGAAATGCTGTACTAAGTTTGAAGGAGAAAATTGTGTTTGACTTAGACTTTATCTTAGTAAAGTATCTAAAGTTCTCTAGATTGGGAATGCACAGACAACGGCATTAACTTCTACACTTCGCAGTCTTTAATACGCATTTATTTCATTAACGACCCGCGTGGTGTAGTGGTTACCACGCCAGTCCACCATTCGAAGGGTCCCGGGTTCAATCCCCTTAGGGACTGAAATTTAAATGATGTATTTACATTTCTGTTCCCGGTCTGGGTATTTGTGTAATTGACTCTGTATGTGTCCGTGGCACCCAGGACACGCAAGATCCTAGTGTGGGGCTGTGAGTGTGAAGCGTTACTTACTTATCCTTATAAAGGTAATAGGTACTAAACATATCATTGGCGCACACCTGTTAATTAAAGTCGTCTGCATTTTTTTTCACGTGGCAGCTAAGCGGTGACCACGCTACTTCCATGCGTATTGGAGCAGCATGTAACATTAACATAATGTTGGCGTATGAAAATTTTGCCTGAGTATGCCATCTCGGTTAATGTAACAGATGCTACAAAATGGCAGCGTTACAAAACATTTGGAAACGGTGTGACATTAAACTTCGTGTACGAGATGTGTGCCTTAGTTACTGCTTAATTTTATTATCAAATATTCGTTATATTATTTATCTACACTGTCTTTTATTTAATCATTCATGTACACTGTCATCTTAAAAGCAAAACAAAACTAAATACAATTTTACTATAGGAGCCTCATATTCCTGTCTGAATTTTTTTTTTAACACACACAATCCGACACTACGATTCCCTGTTAAAACAATTACACAAAACCCAGACGAGGAACAGAAATCTTAATTCACAATTTAAATATTTGCCCCACCGGAAATCGAACCGAGGTCACTTCGAATAGTGGACCGGCATGGTAACCATTAATGGATTGTCAACTCTTTAAAAAGTTTTAGGATCACAGGCTACGATTTATAGATATTGTGTGAATTTATAGATATTGCTCGAAATACTAATCCTGCGCACATGAAGTCGCTTCAACCCTTTTTATGTTCCACTGCTGGGCACGGATCTCTCCCCACAACCGGGGAAGGCCTGGAGCATACTCAACCACGCTGCTCTAATGCGGACTGGTGGAGATACAGGTTAGTGGCAACCGCCCAAAGGGCCTCAGTCGCTAATAACAAATAAAATTCTAACCTCCGAAAAATATATCTTATAAAATTAAAATACATATTTTAATATCTTAATTAACAGTTATTAAACAGAACGTAATACCCGTTTTAATTGAGATTCCGCTAGAGATATTGTTAGCACAATCCGCTCCTACGGCGCAGTATTAAATTAGCCCACATTTATTTCACAACATTACTATTTGCAGGAAGCTTGCATTGTTACAGACAATATTAATAATAAAAGGCTTTATTATAGTTCTTATTTCATGTGTATTAATGAAAGTAATTACGCCCTTTTCTGTTAATTTTGTTCTTTGGTTACGTTTGAAGTTATCAAGTAAATGCACACACATACACACTCAGCTTACAGAAAAGTACGGCTATGCGATTTTTGCCTCATTGAAACAAAAAAAAGCCCTCCATAACGGTAAAGTCTACTCTTATTACTTATTTAAAAATATTGATGTTCATACATATATTAAACCGTTTAAAACAATATTTTTAATTTATGAATATAACGAGTACCTACGGTGAAGGTGTGAGAATGTTTATATGGCGAAGAAGCGCAGAATACTTGAGTTTATTTACAGTTTGTGTTTAATTAAAGTAATACTGTAATTGTTACAACAGAATAGGTGGCGCTACACGTAATTGAATCAATTTACGAGTACATTAATAATGTACGTACGAGTATGTTTGGAAAGTAAGCAATCTTGTTTGACCCGAAGACACACATTGATTAGTGTCATCAAAATCAATATTATTGTGGACAAGTTATTTAAAAATAAAGTAAATTCCCTGAATAAATTGAATGGTCGCGAAACCACAATTCTTTGATTGATAAAAAACACAGCGAATGAACACTTTAAATAATTCGAAAATAATTTATTGTTCGCACTCGTATCTTAAAAACCTTTAAGCTCTTTTTCAAAAGCGATCCTTAATAAATTAAAATGAATGAAGAATGAAGCAATTACGGCGGCTGAATGAGTGAACGATTGAATCTGATTGGTTTCCGCTAACGGGTCCGCAACAAGTGATTGGATTACGTTAATATGTTTAAGTGATTGCCGAGTGATATTATATAACGTATAAAAATGTATTTAAAATCAGATTAAAATGTATGTATTCACCGATAGCATTAATTAACATTAGTCGGGATAGGCTTTGCTAGTAAGCAAGCCAAGAAAATTAAATATTTATTGCGAGAATAATTATACCGACGAGTTTAGCCTTCCTAGAACAAGCCACTTGATTTTCTATAGAAGTTGATTATGTTTCATTAATTAGGGTCCTCTAAAATTAGCGACTTATTTTACTCTCTCAAAACTTGAATTATGTTCATGTTTTGGCAAAATCATTTTAACAAGCTTTTTATGTTTAATAAACACGTCCGAACGATGAAAACCGTCAAACCGATTTTTAAAATTGATCGATAATATTTCATCAAAGTTTACGAACACTAAATTATAAATTAATATCGCAATGAAAAATCCAACGCATAGGGATGTGTGTGACGCGATGAAAACTTTTACGTGTTTCGATCACTTTTAAGTGGGGTCCGAAGCCTTCTATACTCATTTTTATCCCATCCAAAAAGAGTTCATATCTCAACGTGTTATAAACCATTTTCCCGCGAAGGTAATCCGAGGTAGCTGCCATAAAAAATATCTCATAAATCTCAAATTACATCGCGCGTTCCTAACAAAGTTCTTTAAAATTCAATAAGCATGGGTCGTTCGCCTGCTTTTAATATTCATCGCTGCTCTGAACGTGAGTCTATAAAGCGTGTTTACGAGCGCCGCTCGATGTAAAGCGAAACGGTCGGGCGTAAATTACCGACGATGAACTGGCGTTATGTTCGAGATTTATAGGCTAGGGGATAGCGAGACAATGGCTCTAGATATAGGTCGCGTCGAGTCGACTCGAGACCTAGTGTCTGTTGAATGACATGGTGTCGTGTGTCGAAATCATTGACAATTTCTGAATTCAATGCACAGTAAACGAGGTCCCTAATTTTTTAAGCAACCCGTGTTGCTGTCAAACCGCCCTAAAGGTTTCTGACCTGTTTAACTATTGTTATCTATATAACAGGTGGGTGGGATATGATACACAGGAATGGGAAAAACCAGACCCAATTTACATAGGGTTTTCTAGAATAGAGTTTAGCGTTAACTAATACTTTTGCACTAATAATCTATAAATAAATCTTGCAACAGGTTCAACTTAATTATCTTGTTAAAAGAAAGATCATTATAGTCGTGAAACTGTCCACAAAACCACAAAAACTGGCCACCTAATAAAACAGGGATAACGGGTCCATTCCAACACCCTTCTAACATATTCACACACAGCTGGGATTGGTAGAAGTGCAAGGTTAAAAGATATGCTTTAGAAATAAACCTAGAATCATATTATTCTTTTAAATAAAGTGTAAAAAATGTTCAATACTTTTAGCTTTAAGTTGGCTGCTTAGTAACTTGGTCATAACAATCATATTCTACGTATTGGCTTCGCAACATCTTCTCAGGGACGCCTTCGATTAATTTCGATAATGAATTTTACGTTCCATACCATAATTATGATATGCAATTAAAAAATTTGTTGGCGAAACTTTGTGTTTTTTCTTTTTGCTAACGTAATAAGAGCTTCGGCCGGGGGTAGGTCTGTAGCTTATTTTGATGTGCAATTAGTTTAATATATCCTATAAAATAATATGCTTCTAGCAGAAGGATCGATCCGTCGTCCATATTATAATGACATATGGAGCACGCTTAGATGTCGTTGGGTCTATTCGTGTATTTTTAGGTCAGTTCACTTATCATTTGTTATCGAAAGGGTTCCTTTGACGCTGTGTGCGCTGGCCGCTGAGTGATTGTTTTGGGGTTGCGAGACACTGCACAATTTCTGTCAAGGGAATCGTCAGATCGCGATCGTTAGGGATTTGAATTGGCTCCACTGAGTGAAGTTTTATTAAGGTTAAAGTTCAGTATGAACTAACAATTTTCGCTCCATCGTATTTTTTAATAAATTTATCAATATTATAAATCGATAAGAGGCGTTTTTTTGCTTCTTTTTAATGTTTACAAGACCTAGTGGTTGTCGAATAATTTAACATAGTCCAGACAGCGTTGAGACGAGACAAGAAGAGGAAGATGATTTTTTTGATTTGACTTGAATTGATCTGAAAATATTATAAAATTCACCAAGCAAGGAATAAAATTTTCGTGTCTGTTCATTTTGGATAATCTTTCATTGGTCTAGTAACTTTCTTAACGTAACTGCACCAACAAAATTTTGCATTAAATGCACTGCAGCATAAAATATTTGCGTGTGCAATCAGCATGCTTCGTCCTATTCGAGAAAACCTTATTTACCCTGATTCCAAAAGTAACAATAGTTAGGAACCTAAAGATGTTTAAGCAAAAAGTTTTTCTGAATTACGATCGGCCGGAGCCTCGTGTAACGTACGAAGGTTCATAAGCTTGGGCAAGGCTGGGTTTATTCGCGTAATTTTTGGGTCAGCTCACATATCATCTGTTATCGAAAGGGTTGTTTGACGCTGTTTGTTGAGTGATTGTTTTGGGGTTGGAAAGTACCTCATAATTTCTGACAGAAATATCTTTCGTGTGAAAGATTTATAATATTTGGTAAGTTGCCCCGTCAATGTGGCTGTTCCTGACCGACTTTTACCGTGTTGTATCAAGTTGAAAAATTGAGAATTAATTTTAAAAATGAAAATAGCATGCCTTTAATCATTTTTGCATTGGAATTGGTCGGAAAATTCTGATGTTCACAGTAAATATCGTTTATCTATTATTTATATTGTAAGAGATTTTCATTTCGTTTTTTATTTGAGAAAATGCATCGATCGCAGGTATAGCTTCATTGTTTTGGAAGTCGTTTGAAAGGAAATTAACCCAAATAATTGGTCCGTCCCAGTAACTTTTAGTGTTCTCACATAATAGATCATCATTGTGTTTCTTAAGTTATCTAAAAATTGTGTTTTATAAACTAGTCCTAATACAGAAGCACCAACCTAATTGTACGGTTATATTCAATTAAAAACGACCTAATAAATTTAATTTCTTCTCAAAAAGAAACCTAGCAAGAATAAATAGTCGTGAACTGGTCGACCTATTTACAAATATTTATTCTTGCGGCGACGCCTTTCTGGCAATCTACGCTATACTTTATTCAAAAGGCACAATATAAATTAGAGCTTTGAAATGTATTCTTAGTTATAGACCACTTAAAGCAAGAAACTGGGTCTCTTGAGGCAAATAATAATAGTAGTAACTAATTAAAGTCTTCATTTCGTAATTATCGTTAGGAGCACGGGAGAGGCTGTCTCCTTTAATACGGAAACAAGCGTGGCTACTTACGCATTGTAATTGCTTAAAATATTGCTAATATTGCTTAAATGGAACAATACCCTCAACCCTTTTTATGTCTACTTCTCTCTACTTCTGTTTTTCTTTTGTGGCCAGGTATTTGGTCTGTTTCAAGGTTGTAAGTAAATTTTACCTAAACCACTTTTCTTTTCTTAAGTCTTTATCTAGAATTTCCTTTTACAGTTTCTCTTTGTCCCTAATGTTTATTGCTTTTCTTTTTTTACGTCGTTTCGATTCACAGAATGAACTATATTAAATTATATAGGTAGTTATTTTTAAGAAAACTGCAAGCT
>DWQK01001728.1:0-14768 GCA_018231225.1 Noctuana stator
GTGTGGTATAGTGGTTACCACACCAGTCTATCATTCGAAAGTTGTCCTCGTTGGGATTTCTGTCGGGACCTCTGTTGGGACATCTGTCCAACGGGGACAGAAATTTTAAAGGCCAATTTCAATTCTGGGCCTGTATGTTTATTTACTTGATAATTTACTTGATTACACGCCACTGGAAATCCTAGACTGAAGCTGCAAGATTGAAGCGATATATAATAAGCAAAGTACTAAATAATTTTAATGTGACTATAAAAATTATTTTGATCAATGATCTTCTAATGGTTGATAAGCGATTGTAAGGCAATTATTAATACAACTTTTCAGTGTTATTCTTTATCAAGAACGTACCTGTATAGTCTCCAATGCAGCCAACCGTTGCCCTTCAGCAGCACTTCCCTTAACCGGCGTTATGTATATATTTAACAGAATTGGCAAATAGTTCTTAGCGAACCGACTCAACTCATTCCTATCCTCATCATTGTCCATGGAGCAAGCGATAAGCTTCCTTAAAGCGTGCATGACCGAAAGCCTAAATTCCGGGTTATCCTTCAAAACATTGCCCAGCACTTGAGCTATACATCTAAAACCAGTTTTTATGTCCTTGGGATAGTTACAGAAGCTAGGCAATAAGGCCCAATATTGATTGCACAATAAATCGTAAGTGTGGAAGCCGTTGGTGTCCTTCGCTTCTGAGAGTTCACGGGATTTTTTCCTACAGAACGTTGCCAACTCTAAGATCTGTGTAGCGAAGAATTTTAGGTTGGAATGAGTGATTTTTTCTCTCAGGACGGGCAGAAGCCAGCTTCGGTCGAGATTGATGTTGGGTCCATCTCGGATAGAAATAATTGACAGCACGAACTCGGGCCCTAGGGATTTCACAGCGCATCCAGTTGCATATTCAACTTCCTTGTGGTTAAAGAAATTTGGACTCTCCTTGCGGTCGATTAACTTTTTCAGTAGAACTCCTAGTGCTTGTGAGACTTTATCGTTGCCAATCTGTAAATTAAATTTAAAAAATATATATATTATAATTATGCAACTTTTGGTTGAAACAAACTTTGTTTTTTAATATCTATACTAATACAGCTAAAGCTGAAGAGTTTTTTGTTTGTTTGTTTGTTTGACCGTGTTCTCTGGAACTACAAGTCGGTAAGTCATGAGTAAGGTTATAGGCTATCACGTTTCGCGTTACAATTATTAACTCGGGCGACACCGCGGGACACAGCTAGTAAATAAAATATGATATCTATCTATATATTAGGAAAACCTGACTCACTGACTTATATATCAACGCACTGCCAAAACTAATGTACTTAGAAACTTGAAATTTGGTGCAATCCTTTCATGATGTAAGTGAGCACTAAGAAAGTATTTTTAGACCCCTTTCATCCCAAAGGGTGTGAAGTTTGTATGGGACAACATGATTCCTTCGGTCCAAATAATTATGAAATCCACGCGGACGAAGTCGCGGGCATAAGCTAGTATACCAATATCCTAGTTCAACATACCTCAAAGCACACAGCTAGTGTCATTATGACATGTTTGACCGCCTGATTGAAAGGGTTGTCCAAACCGGTACCAATGGTGCTGAATATATTCTCAATATGAGACTTGTTCTTGATGAAACACTCGTCTGACTCCAATGCTGGCTTCACGCAGTCAAGGAGAATGGCCTGGAACGAATGAATGAATGAATTCATATTTTGTAGGTTAGGTAGAATTTGCGCAGTTCGTCCGAGGCAGTTATACTCTTTATGGTACACCAAATATAAACAAAGAAAAAGTAAATAGTAACACAGTACAAATGGTGGCTGTCTCGGTAAAACAGCATGGGACAATATCATCTTTTCAGGAAGTAGAAAAGGAAGAGGTGTATTTTTTTTTTTTTTTTTATGATGGCTGCTCGGCTTTTTAGCCAAAGAGGTGTATTAGATATTATCTATACTGTATCGCTAGGCAACCAAAATTGTTGATATGTCATATATAGATGGAGTCATGGAGTCATATGAAATAAATATTAATTACAGTTATACTGGTATTTTTATTATAAGTATGTAAGAAGGTGGAAATAAAATACTTTAAAAATAATGTAATAATAGGAGTAAGGATAACAATTTAATGTTTCACAACCATTTTACTGCTCAAACTATTAACTACATAGGCTGCAGAAATAGCCTGGCAGATTTAGCTCAAATCCCGGCCTTCCTTATCACTCAAATAAAGCATTTCAACGTAATATTTGTTTGTGTTTGAGTCATTGGCATCTAATTGTGATCACTTATGATGTGTAGTTTAAGGATGTATGTGCTGTATCTTGTGTTGGTAATCCGTAAGTAAATAAATAAATAAATAAATAAATAAATAGGAATAGTAGGCACTGTGCATATTCATAATATTTGCAAAAATAATCAGGATATAGCTAGCAAAGATAGGATAGGTATGTATGTTGAAGTAGGTAATCTCAAGGATCAGCAGATTTAATGTCTGAAAATAAATTATTATTTTTTTGTTTCCTGCACAATTCCCACACTTCACCAAGCGTGTGAACCTTTTAGCATTGTTATTGGGTGAATGTAACATACAAATGAACCTTTACTATTCAGTTAGTGGGGATTGCAAAACTTACTTTATGTTTGTTATTCATCTCAGCCTTATAACCTTGTGTGCGTGTGTTAAATAGCCCAATATTATGACACTTAACTGTGTACTCCACATAAGGCCTGAGTCAAGGTTACTATAATTTTTCAACTTATTTCCCACATGAGTGAATGAAAAATGATATGTCGTGACTTGAAGGGCAAGTAAAATAATGACTAATTTAGAGTGTTAAGTTGTTAAGTAAAACTTTTTATGATCGCCTTTGCTGCTTTAAAAAGAAGTAGGTAAACATAGGTCCCCAAGTGTAATCATACAGAACAGAATTAATTTTTGGATTGTCTATTTTTTGGCTAGATATTTTTATTCATTTGAGCGTAAAGCAGTTAAAAAATTCTTACAGACAATGAAAAATAGAAGCTTGGCTGGTAATTGTGGCATTGGTGTGTTTGTTATTGCCCTTGTGACGGTGGCATTGGCATTCGGTACGCCTAGTTGGCTCGTCAGCGACTACAGAATAAGAGGGGCGCGATTAGACAGGTATGTCGCTTCAATTGATGTAAGTAAAAGCTATTGTTAACTAGGTACCTATGTAGAATTTCATTACACACAGAGAAACGTAAGTAAATAGAATGTTCCTAGCTAGAGGGTACTAAAGTTTCACAATTACAAAAGATTTGCAAAGCAACAAAATAAAAAACAAATAGGTAGGTATTTAAAGTTCCACTATCTATTCAACTTCCAACAGTCTATTAGTCGATATTTAGTCTACTTTTTCTACCCTTATTAACTCCAATAACTTACGATACCTAACTATCTAGTTTCGTGTGGTTTGCTTGCTCAGTGAAGTGTGACCGTTCACATGGTCCTATTTCTTCAACATTTCTGGACCACAAACAATTTGTGGAGATTGAAGAGGCCTGTTTTCTTTCAGACTTGGATTATGGAGTCACTGCTTCAGGTCACTACCGGATCCTTTGGATCAATATCAGAGGCGATTCTTTGTAGGATGTCGATGGGTCTACGATCCTTTCACAACGGGATATGACAAAATACGCGGCTATTTACTACCAGGTAAGGTAATCTAACTAGGTAAGACTAGGATTTGACCATGGCGAGTATGTTTGTTCTTTACTGAAAAGCTGAACTATTAAATGATGTAAGGTCGGTTATAAATGGGATGTCGTTGCTTTTGAACGAGAAAAGATTAAGTACCTATCTAGGTAGGTATTTTAAGAAAAATTGAACCAATAAAAACATGAAATAGCTACGATTTCAAACTTTCAATGCATCTAGTTTGGTAGGTCCGGCCCGTGGCTAAACTACTGAGCCCATCGAATGTGCCTAAGTATGGTAATTAATTGAATAATTTGGAAATATAAATTTCGGACAAGAATATGTACATATTTTCATACCTATTTCAAATTTTCCGAGCGAAATTTTTTCCATCTTTTAGTTTTTATATTTACATTTTTTCGTATTTTTGTTTCCCATCTCAATATACCTACCTACCTACCTACCTACCTACTGTAAGATGCTTATTGTATGCTAATTAGCTTACTTACAGATTAATAAGTTATTAACTGGAAGATTTTCTCACGTCAAAATACCTACGTATCTGTCTATAGGTAGGTAGGTACTTTGTAAGCGACACTGGCTTTAATAAAATGTGGCCTTGGTACTTGTTAAGTCTTAACCTGAGGGTTATAAATAAATATAACATAGGTATTTTAAATATTACATTTTTTTTGTTCTGCTTCAAGGCTATTTTAGTATTCGTAAAATACCACATATAATATAATATTAATACATAATGTACTGTATATATACATAAATAATATAAAAAAGCTAAACACAGTAGGCACATTACTTGTTATTATGCTTAATAAGCCTCATTTATATTTTCAGGTTTCATGATAGCAACACAGTTGTTTTTTACATTATGCCTGCTTGGGGTAATGATTTCTACAGTTTTGGTCCTAATTTTCTTCCTTTGCTGTGGACCTGACCAAAATAGATTTGTCACGTTAATAAAAAGCGTTGGATTTATTATGCTTGGATCAGGTAATCTCTAATAATGAATACTAAACATTAATAATTAATATGTTTTATACCTACACAACTTTAAACCCAATTGCGTATTTCATTTTTAACTTTTTTTTTTAAATATACATAATATGGAAAACAGGCCTTTCAGTATTGAAAAATTAAGTTCAAATTACGTAAAAAATTAAATTCCAAGTTGTAATTAAGGTAATGTTAGACTTGATTTTATATATTTTCAGGTATCAGTGGCACTATCGCAGTTATAGTATTTGCTTGCTTCGGAAATACAGATGGTTGGATGCCAGATCATCCAAATAATTACTTAGGTAAGTTTAATGTAAAAACTTTTATAATCGACAAGGTCCACCTATTCCGTATTTGAACAGGCTTAGACTGATAAAGTCTTTGTTAAAATAAAAGTAAAAAAAAGAAAAGTAGGTAATCAATAAGAATTTACGTCAAATTATTAATAAATCAAATGTTGAAATGAAAGGCAATGTTCATTTTCATTATTATTGATGCTATACACACTATATTTGAGGCGACCGTCTCGGTTCTCATGAGTAGCATGGCCTCCACTTACGATCTCAGATAGGACTTCTCTCCTATTTATGGTTGGGATATATAGTTACTAGCTGATGTCCGCGACTTTCGAGTATTTCAAGCAATTCACACAATATCTTATAACATTATTTAAGATATAATATCATAAATTGTAGCCTTTGTATTATTTTGATGTGTAAGCTATATTATTGTAAGTTTTAATTAAAATTAGTAGTTTTTACGTGAAAAAGTAATAAATATCCATCCATACTTACAAAATCTCACGTTTATAATATTAGTAGGATAGGATTCATAAACGCTAAAATTATTAATATTTCTCATTCTTCGTCTCATTTCAAATGATTGTTTTATTTTAGGTTGGTCATTTGGCCTAGGCGTAGTTGGTGCAGTGGCCTGCTTGATAACCGCGGCTCTCTTTTTAACTGAAGCTAATATCCAAACCAAAAAACGTAACAGGTTGAAAGAATCTCAAGCACGTTTTGAATTAGGACACGATTCTCAAGCCTGATGTTTCCAGAAACTCGAATTAAAGTATGGATACCTCTATTGACAAAAGTAAGGAGACAATATTCATAATGTGCCTATGATTTAGCAGTAATCCAATTTTTTTATTGATATGTAACAATAATTTTATTAGATAGGATTTATTGATATTGAATGTGTTGATCTGATATGATAAGTTTATTCTTAGAAACTATTTTGAAAAAGTTTTACATTCCTACCTATTTTATTTTTATTTAACAGTTTTGTAGTGACAACATACAAAAAAAATCTAAACGATACTAGTTTCACACTTTTTGTAGGGACACTTCGGAACTTTCGATGTGCGATTTAAAATCGAAGAAATTTTAAAACCGCTTATTGTAATTTTTTTTCTTTTATATGCACTACAAATATACTACGCGCTTAGATTTTACTTAAGTTATGCCACCGATTATAGTTATGTGGATTGCCAATTATTTTAAATGAAATAGTGTAGAATGTATATCATAGTGCAGTAAAATATTACGGTTGTTACAATAATATAACTATTTCATAGAAATGTGCTATGTTGTTTTACATTGCATCACAATCTTATTACTTATGTAAAAATAAATAACTTTAATAAGTCCGTCCATTTTCAAACGTTTTAGAAGATAATTTAAAGGTAATTGTATGTGTTTTTATATTGTTTTTAGTTGTTACTACTTCACAATAAATTAAGTTTTATTTAACTTTAATAACATTTCATTACCACTTAAGCTATTTTGGAAACCTAATTTAGTTTGACAAAACAGGTAGCTACTATTTTACAGTTGTTCTATCCAAATATAACAAAAAAAAATATTTCAAAAATCAGATATTCTATATGCCCATTGCGCGCAATCTATCGTACGATAAAATATGCTACGAGTACACTAGAAACCTTCGCGTGTGTGTAATGCTCAACCAGGTTAAAAGACAAACAGACAGACAGACATCGCTTTTATACATTATGTTATGATGACTATAAATTGCAGTGACGTTCAGTCGTTCTCGAAGTCGTTCTGCACTTGTTGTTGCTTTGTCTTTTTATTTAATTACACCAAATAGCTTATTATGTTGGAAATTCCGTCACTTTACTAATTAAGGTTCATAATATTATTTGATGTACTTTTAGTTACTGGCACAGACGACATGAATGTAAAAAGTATAGTATTAATATTATTAATACTACTTTTCTTAATATTTACTTTTTATAATATTGGTTTGAAATAATCTCAGTATTTATCTTATTTATTGTAATTGTAGTATTGAAATGAATTATTATTTTACATAATAATAGAATATAGCAAAATTAAAATTTACAATAAATTATTCGGTTGAGTGAATCAATTCTAAACACAAAAATAAGAATAAGATCAAAGTTTCATATTAGGTAATTGTTTTAGTTAAGTAATTTTTATGCATTCACGATAGAAGCCAAGCTTTTAATGTTGAAAGTGCTTGTAATTTTTTTAATATCGTACTTTGCAGAATGTATTACTATATTTAAAATAAGAAAATGCAAATATAACTCTAAAGTTTATTTATAGATGTGAAAGTGAATCGGATAACAGATATTCAGTATTTGATGTTTTTAAAAAGTAGTAATCTGAAGTTGCATTCTTGTTTCGAAGTCAATTCAATCACTGTAGACAAACACTCACTTGGTTTGTAATTAAGTTCTATTTAGATATTTAAGTAGTATTTTAAATGTATGTACTCGTATGTACCTGCTGTAACCGTCCAATTTTTGTATCACATGTTTATGTTCATAATTTTTGTATACCTGAATTTAGTTATACTGATTTTTAAATTTTTTACTGAGTATGTGCCTTATTATTAAAATAAATTTTTTCATAACATTAATGTATTTTAATTCCTTTAGGCTTAATATGCTACAATGAAGTTATGCCGCCAACGTTAAATAGGTACAATGGGTACACATACGTGTTATATTATAATAATATGCTATAAGATAAGCTATACCTATTACCATAAACGAATACCGAAACAGGTACACGCGTCACAATAAGAATAATACGATTACGAATATACATACATTGGAGTTCCGTTAGTCATACTCTGGACGGATTTGAACCTATCGTCACTATTTCTATCTATCGTTATTTATGAAAAACCGTTAATTAAAATTTATTCTTATGATATAAAAATTGCGTAACAGAATTTGATTTTCGTTATGTTTCAATTTGAATTCGCAACAATAGACTAATCAATATATTGCTACATAGTACCTACTTCACTCTGTGCTACTATACTTTCGTACTCTGTGAACGTGACGGAACTGAATTGTCAAATTTGACAGCTAAACTAACATGAATCAACCGTTGTTTACGGTTTTGTAAATTTGTTTTCATAAAAGTTTGACGATAAACCATATTTTATTCACTGTTGTAATAAAAAAAAGTAAAGTACAAATTTTCTTCAACATGACTGCTGATGCAAATAATGAATATCCTAAGGCTTCAAGTAAGTATATTTGGGCACGCCCATTACGGTTTTTCAATCTTAAAATTCTTTAGATAAACACGTATATTCGTAATCCATACATCAATAATATTCTTCAAGTTCTTTTAAAAGCTTTATTTATTACGCATGTAAACAAAGCAAAGTATATTAATCGTAAATTTCAATTTCACTTTCTGAACTACATTCTATGATCTCGACGGAAACTAATTAGGATGTTATTATTAAATAATAAATGTCGCTTCATTTGTAATAATAATATGCAGTATATTCCATACAAAATGTATAATTTTTTTTTTTAATTTTCGCTAATTTTTCGGATGTTTTAATTTTTTCTGGATTTAGCTATTCTGGACGGAAACAAATACAACAAAGCAAAGTCCATGGCGTAACTACAATGACTTTGTTTTATATACATATAACATAAAAAGATATTTAATAATATCAGTCAAATAATTTTTTTTAAACATTTCTAATGTCCCTCTAATTAATAATATTTATTTTATTTCAGATGCAACCCTTATAGGGGCAACAATAACATATATAGCAGGGCTATTCTTGCTTCTCTCTTTTGCGGGACCATACTGGATAGAGTCATACCCAGAGATGTTCTCTTCCTTCAAGCACATGGGCTTGTGGGAGTATTGTTTTGATCGTTTCCGTTTCCCATCATACCAGTTTAATAAACTTTTCCATGGTTGTCACTACATTTTTAGCCAGGTAAACAACATTAATCAGCTACTTTTTTTTAAGTTTATGGAAAATTATCATTAATAATTTTCAGTAAATATAGAACATACTCTTTACTAAGTACTGCAGAATATTTTTGCAACTCAATTCTTTAATTCAATTACAGCTATGTTTTACATTTGGACTGAATCTGAATTGCTTATGGAAAAAAATAAACTATATTATAGCAAACATATTATTATACTTATAATAAATAATGAAAAACGTTTTCTGTAGGAATTCTACGTAATCCGTGAGTGGCTGCTCCCTGGTTGGTTAATGGCTGTGCAGGCATTTGTGACATTGGCTCTTATGCTGTCATTCACTGCTCAAGTGTTGCTGGCATGTGTGATTGTGCGTATGCCACTACGTACAGTGTTGCGCTATGAGTGGATATTTGTTTCCGCTGCCTTCATTATGGTAGCAGTGTCAAGTAAGTTGTAGTTTAAGTCTTGATACTAAACTAATCCACTTTTGCAAAACCTTAATGCACAGCTACTTTTACTAGATATCTATGAAATTTACTAGCAATTCTGTTGTAGTCCAGTATTTAGAAACTAAAGGAATATTCTTAATTAGAGCTTTGCATGTATATATATATATATTTTTTTTTCCTTGATATATAATGTACCTAAAATAAAGATTAAAATTATTGATGTTCTTTTTCAGGCTTCTTCCTATTTCTTGCAGTCGCTATATTTGGGGGTAATTGTTACCGTCGTGACTGGCTTTTGTATCCATCATTCAATGTGCTCTCATGGTCGTATGCATTTGCTGTCGTAGCATTTATATTATTTGGTAAGTGTTTAATAGCATTCTCTTTGTAATCAACATAACATTACCCAACAAGAACTGTTATTTCAGATACTTCTTTGTACAATAAGTCTTGAATAACTTGATTATGACCTTGAAATATACAATTAAGAAGTTCATTTGCTAGTTTTGCTACATTGTTATTGTATATTTAACAATTAAAGGATAATGCAAGATTTACTAATTATTTACATATTTAATAGTTTTAATACTTATTTGCGCTAATTCTTCACTAAGGAGAAATCTGTTTAAATGTTTTTGATATTGTACAGGTTTTGCAGCGGTTCTGTTATTCTTGGAGTCCCGTAAACTGTATGAGCTTCGTTCGGAAGCCAAGAACCTGGTGGCTCAGATGCAGCACAGCCAGCCCGAGCACGCCCTCCATCACCTCCGCGACCAACTTCATCAACAACAACAACTGGGCTATTTTAGAAATTAACCCCTTCAACAACCTGGTTTGTCTTTACTTGATATTCACTTTAATAAACTCTACATCTTAAAATGATGTCTAATTAGCAATTATTGGCAATCAAGCTTTGCAAGAGAACAGAATTTCCTTTAGCAAGAATTCCCTCTTTAAGTCCATACTCAGTATGAGATGGTATTGAAAAGATTTATGTATTAATGTACTTATATATTTTTACAATGAACTTATATAAAATTGAAAGTGTATCCGTCCATAACATTTAACTTTATGCTTAAGTTTTTATAATTTTATTAATTATAAGAAAATAATCCTTTAAATGAAGTAGGCTTTATGAATTCGACTTATATTTAGTTAAGTTTTGATATTGAATCTCAATATTCTTATCTGACCTGTCTGATTATTATATTATTTTACAAAACTAAACACGCAATTGTGTTTTATAATTCTTAATTCTCTATAAAAGTATGTTTTAAAATATGACATTTCTGACTTAAGAAAAAATGTATACCTAAATTTTTTTATTGTTTGTTTACTATACTTTGTGACTTGTATTAAAAGTAATCTGGCACAACATTAACTTGAACGTGATTAATTAATATTTTTCTCAATAGAAAGTAAGATTGAATGTTAAGCCTTTGCGTTTTACTTTTCTGGTCCAAATTTCAGAGACCACCATTTCGCAGTTACGCGATTCCTTGTTGATATTATTCGTTTTTGTGAAGATCACATACTTAATACTTTATCTATTAATTAGGTTGCGGGGAAATCCCCATTTGTCATCCGTCCCTATTGTACTATAACATTTATGATTATTATTATCATCGTATGAAAGTGTAATAAGCATCGTTCCAATTAAATGCAATTATATTTTTAATATTAAATGTTTTTTTTAATGTTTACCTTTTATGTAGAACGCAATGGGGTGGTAGTGGTGAAGGTACTCAGAACTAAAGCTAGGGTTTGAACATAACCCAATTACAATAAATATAAGGCTATATTTTATTTTAAATCTGAGTGTCTTCACTCTGCTCAAAAGGCTACTTCAAATCGGCACAAGAATATCTGACTAATAAGTAGGTCATAAGCGTATCCAGTGTATATACAGTGGAGACTAATTACTCCTACAGAAATGTTTATGGAGGGACTTACCTCGTTTTTTGAACTGCTGACATAACTTAAGAACGTAGTCCACTGTACGTTGAGGTACGTTTCCGTCAAGTACAACGAGTGACGCCTTTTGTAAACAATCTTTGTGTTTGTCAATCTGTAAACAAACAGGTTAATTATTATTTCTACTTTGTTCAGATTATTCAAATCAAGATAACAACCCATTATGTATCCCTAAGGTTCATTATAATGGCTTGAAAAGTTCCGAATTTCGTATGCAAATCCGATTTAGATATCTTCCTGCTTAATTGGTATTATTTGGAGTTCTTATCGTTATAGTACCATCCAAGAAAAAACTTGCCGCTTACCAAATTAGTTGTAATTTGCTGATGAATATTCATATCTCCGAGACCTAGCAGACATTCCCCTTTAGCGTCAAATACTGCAGCATACATTGAAGTCCTTGCATTTTTGACTACACATCCTGGAATAATTTGAAAAAAACGTAGATTGTTAAAATTAAAAATCATTGTTCTTTTATTTTATTTTATCTTGTAAGAGCTATAGTATGTATACATGATAAAATAAAGCGAAGTTTGATTGGCTTGGACCTTAACACCAGATCGTTGTAGGGGCCTACTCTAAATTACGAAACAAGAACGTAGGATAAGTAAGATAAATTAGCTACTAAGTGAGAAAACTTACTGGAATTCAGCAAATTCAGTTGTCACCAGATGTGTTTTATTGGCGTCTATTAGAAGTTAATAGTTAGCCACGGTCGCCGTTTTGGCGCTACGATTCTGATATTAGGTTCAAAGACCGTAAGTGTGATTTAAGTGATTATAATATAAAAACCAGGCTATTATCATTACAACCCAGCGATCATTGAGATAGTGCTCACTGACATTAGGAGGGTCCTTTCATGCTCCTGGTCCGTGCAGTTAACAAAAGCCCCAAAAGGTTTAGTATGACGTAGGTAATAGTACCATCGAGAACTAATCCAGGTGCAATGTTTGTAAGGAATTCACCATCAGCGTCATCGCCTAGGGCAGTTAATAATTTCGTACGTCCCCCACGCATCCGCCACAGCGCCTCGGCCATATTGCGTCCCACGCCACCGGCATTCTGTTCCATCTTGCAAGAGTGAGTACTGCCATCCATCTAAAAAAATAAACATAGGTCAAAGAAAATTTAAGTAACGTACCTACCATTATTCAAACATAGGCGCAGGATGGAATTTGTACTACTAAGTATACTCGTATCATTTTATTCTTAGGTACCTACGCGAAATATATTATTTCTTTCTTTCTTCAGTTTTGAACCATTTGAAAACTTATTTGTCTGTAGGTATTAATTAAATTTTTTGATTATAATATTGTAAAAGTCAAAACTTTCTAACAATAAACAACACAACATTTGGCATTTAGGTAGCGCCCTTTAACACCTGGAGTAACCGTTCCTCTAGCTCGATCCAAGGGCCATGTCTGGCTATCTCTATGTTAATGTTTATTGAGGACATAGATATTGATATATTATACAGGATTTTTAGAACATTATCTACTTACCGAAAGTACTTTGAAATCAATAAAATACTCCTGTTTAAATTTTTATGTTTTAAATTAAATATTTGCAAAGTTACTTTGCACCATTAAGTATTTACTATTTAGCATCGCATGACCGCTTTTACATTTACCGTGCACTAAGATAGGACTGTTTTATTGCATGCGAATATTAATATAAGGTATAAGGAGTTAAGTCACGGGAGTACAGAGCTATGTTGTAGTTGCAATGTCAAAGAAAAAGAAAGTAAACAGTAATACCTAGTCTCCTATTTATGCCTACACTTATTTTAACGAAATATCTATGAACTATCATCGTGGATACAGTGTGGACTGAACTTGGGAATTTATATAATAGCTTATTAACAAAAAGTTTAGTTTAAGTTTTAATAAGTTATGCTTGTATGGTACTTTATTGCTATATTACCTATTTATTCGTCCCCGCAGTCAGTAATCGTGAGATTAACTAATCAGTGAACTTCATTGAAGGTGACTCGAAACCATTAAATTTATCTCAATTATAGTAGACACAGGAAACATTTAGATAAAGGTGGGTAGGTATTAGTAATGTGTTACAAATCCGATAGCCCGTTCAAAAAGGATTAAGTGATTCTCGAATGATTTAAAATTAGAAACAGAGTACGAAGTTTCTAACCTAACTTTTAATCAGAGCCATCAACTTGTTTAAAGAAAAAATTGAATACTAAATTGGACTCCTTCACTAAGGTTATCTTTGACTGGCGAGTAAAGCCTTCCGGAGTTGCGGGCGCTCCAAGCAGCGCTGCACCATTGACCGCAGATCGTATCGAGTCGGCTGGCACGCGATTGCCCTCATTGCTGGTGAATTATGCAACCTAAATGTTGCATGTAACAATATTTAGAAAATAATGTATACCTCGCTAATGCTAATGCTAGTTTTTATCCAGTTGACACAAGTGTGTTTCCTGAAGATTGGTTTGTTTTACGTCGCTGCGGTTAAAATAATGTCCACTGCAACCAACAAAAGAAAACTCTCGATAGGAATCATAATAGTAGTAGGTAGTAGTAGGTTCTAATACTATTTACTGCAAGCATTTTCTTCATCAAAAGTAATAGTAGTAGTAAATTTAGGTACCATATTATTATAATAAAAAAATTTGGTAATAATGATAAAAAAAAAAACAATCCTGAACATAAAAAAAGCAGACAGTTCAAAAGTTTAAAATTAATCGCAAATGCGTTTTAAAAATTCTGTAAGTACCTAAAAAGTCACGTAATCGCATACTCGTATTATATATATGTTATTTTGTGTCTTTTTTATGTTAGGAATGTGAGCTTAAAAAGAAAAATTCTTTATAAAGTCTATTACTGATTTCCGCATTGGATATTAATAATTAAAAACAGATAATAATCTAAACAAAAACGTGAATGTGATTATGTAATTCCTAATGTATAAGGGTAATTAACCAAACACTAAACTAAAATACCCCATATCTTACAGAGATTGTCAACAATAGTTTATAAACGATATATGTTAAATTAAGCATGAGTATTAATAAATGGTTCAATAATTGCTATTTGTGTGCCTTGTATAACATAGGCATTGAATTACATATTAACGAGGGCGATTGATGATTTTCGTGATGTCACAGTTCACAGTGATTAATGATTTTAGTAGAGGATTTGTACTCGTACGTAAAGACAATAATATTGTGTGCTTTGTGACCACGTACGTAGTCTAATGTAATGTAGTAGTCTAATTAATAAAAAGAGGCCATTAGGTAGGATTTAATGTATTTTTATTTATACTGACAAGAAATTTTTTATTGATTGTAATGACTGAAGGACCCAGTCTCACCAAATAACAGAGTAGATAATATATATTTTCTCAAAAAATTTGGTATAATATCGGCGCTCATTTGCTTATGAGTAATTGTGACCCTAGCAAGCGGAAAAATGTT
>DWQK01001729.1:0-14768 GCA_018231225.1 Noctuana stator
TTAAGTAGTTTAGGAGTCCATCGCGGACAAACACTGTGACACGTAATTTATATATATTAAGATAAAGTCTCATGCCACGAGACGGACCAAAAGCCAATAAGTTTTCAATAAAAAAATCTAAATATATTATTGCGTTCTTGTCTTGGATGACGCTGTTTAACTTAAGTATAAAAGATAGCTGTTAGTAACGTTACTACCGAGGAAAGTAATATTTTGTCTGTTTTTCATCACTTTTCCTCTACGTAAATCCTAAGCCTAATAGGTCCATTCTCCCTTTCCGGGCAACTTCGAAGGCATCACGGGTCGTTTGACTTTGTGATGGTTTTTCGCTTAATGTAGGATTTCACTTTGTTAAATTGAAAGTAAATTTAAAAAGAAAAAAAAACTGTTGCACTTTTCCTTTTGATTTATTCACGCAAATTCCTTTTCAGTTAAGATCGTGGAGTTGCATTTTTTTCTGTTTCAATTTATTCTTGCGTGGATTGATTACTGACTATTTCTTTTAGTGTATCGATCAGAAAATCTATTAATTTTTCTGGAGATGCGTGTAATTTTTGTATGAGTTCTATTTCTTGTATTATCTATACTTCTGATGCTGTATGAGTTAAATTTTCTGTGAGTATGTACCTACGCTTTAGCTCTTTTATAAGCTGCATCTTTTAGTAACAATGACGTGTTTTCTTTAAATATCGGAGCTACGTTACTTGATTGTACATTTTTAACCTCACCCTTACAAGATTTATGTCCTTCGGTATTCATATTAGTTTTATACCTCAGCTTGTCATCACTCGACGTCTTAACGCTTAAATTTCGTCAAGGGATACTCGCGCACAAAGAATAATATTTACAATGTCCTTGGCTCCTTTAGGGTCAACCTATATTTTTCCAGCTCTTTGGGGATCGGCGTTTTCGGAGGGGAAGGTTAGAATAATGCAACCTTCGTTATACAGCTACTATTTTGTGTGACAGTGACTTTAAACTGCACTATCGATAACAATTATATTAATGTAGGTGGTAGAGCCTACAGAACCCCGGGGATGTACCACCGCAGCCATCATAACCCGTCGTGAAGCATGTCTTGTAACAAGTACATGTCTTCCTGTTGGGGAGGGTTGCTGCCGGACACTATATTTGAGGCAACCATCTTAGACCTAGAGAACCAGGAGTAGCAACGCCTCCACGTATGATGTCAGATAGGACTTCTCTCCTATTTGAGGTTGGCGGTGAATTTCTATGGGTGATAGTGACTACTTAACGTCAGCTGGCATGCATGATCGTTTGCTACTCATAAACGATAAAGAATAATTATATAATATGACATAGACTAACCTGTACCTACAGCTATTGTGTATGTCTCCTTTAATTCTTCTACATTTCCAGACGCACCAAAAAACAATCTGTCCTTGGATTCTGACCCGTCATCAGTCTCTTTGTTACACTATCCTTCTGTGGCATTAGTGCCTACCACGGCGCCGTTAGCAAAATTGCGGTCGTATTTATTCCGCATTTATGAAGATCCGCGGTTGGCCGCATTTGGCTTATGGCTGCCAAACCCTTATTGGAGGTTAATCCTCTTTACGGATAAACCCAATAGGGATATGTATCATTTGATGTGAATAAGTGGGGAAGTGGTTTATTTCGTATACGTATATCGTATATATACGTATATCTACTTACTTGCTACTTCTTCGGATTGAATTGCTGTTAAGCTGCTATGCAATGGTGTAATTGCTATAGACTTGTGCGCTATAGTTATATAACAGTGTGAGCGTAACTAGGTTATGTGTGCATGTTGGCTGCTCAAAATCAAAATGCTTATTGCATTTTTAAACAAATTTCAAAGATAAGCTTACCCTTGTGAATTAACCATTGTCTAAAGTACTTTAGTGTACAAAATTTGAGCCGTTTTTATTAAGTTACTTAAAGCCACTTTCTAGCGAGTTTGCGCTTTTTGTGAACCTCGGAAAACTCTCATTCTGCCTCCTTTGTTGTCATTTTATTCCTTTTAGCCGGTTAGTAAGAGTTTAGCGGTTGCTAAAAACATTGCATTCCTTCGTCGTCAAATGGTATCGTTTGTAATCAGTGTTCGTTTCGTATAAATGAAGTATTTCCCTTTTTACCTCAGTGGTTATTATTTCTTTGTGTATTAATATTAAATATTAGCGTTATCTTTGATATCTCTCTGTATTAATTAATTATCCACAATGTTTCTGTATCAATTTGAATATCAAATTTTGAGTAATTGGATGGTTAATTTTATTTGACATGATAAATAAACAAACAAGAATATAAGAATATAACGGTTCGAATCGAATGGTCTTTGAATCAATTGAAATATAAATATTTTGTTCTATATAAATATTGTCTATACAATATATTATCTTGGCATCATCAATAATATAGTTTCATGAAGTACCATCCATAGCTTATTCACAGTCGAATGCGCATATTCATTTAACTTGTCGTTTAGTGTCTTTGTTTAACACATGTCATGATCATCAATTTTAATAGGTCAATTTGGTTTGACATTTGCATGTGGCATTATGCTATATTAATAGTGCACACAATTCTATATTAGAATTCCTGTGCTAAAACAATTAGGAATCGAGTCATTTGCTGCCTGTAACTCGACGCTTCACTAATTGCTAACGCTAATGCACGCGATATTAAATTTGCTGTACTACTACGACTTATGCTTTGTCTTGCACTACAGTTGTTGGTATTGTTAAAGCCATTTGTACATATGCCGCTTTTCGTTAATATTAAAATCTAAAAACTCAAAAAGTTTTCAGATTTTTTAACTGCTTTATGTTAGATCATTTGTACCGTTTGAAACTAGTTATAGATTCCTATTCGTTGATAAGTTACGATTTTGAATACGCAAGGTTTTAAAGTAACTTAAAATATACCGTTATAGTTTAGGTTTTGAATGTCTGTTAAATTAAAAATTAAAGATTTCGATTTCTTTTTAGTAACAATGGACTTGTCTAAATTTAATACTTGGTTTAACCTCTTCTCACTAATTGGAAAATACTCACTATTAACAGGACTGGATCACACCCTAGCTGGAATTGCTTCACCATTGGAATGTTTATTTAAGACTCCATTTAAGTTTACATCAATTTGATAACAATTCGACATGAAATGTATAAAACGTCCGCACGAATTAGCACATAATTCATGAAAGTCCTCGAAATGTGCAAATTTAATCGCCCGGCAAATTCACCGCGTGTGCACCCAACCATGAGTTCAAAGATGCAGCTTTCCCAATGAATATCTCTCCATACGTGACACTATCGCCACTCTATCCGATCCGGTGACCCCATTTGGAATTCGAACGATCTAAATTTAAACCTGTTCCAGATACGAATTACCATTGTTTCTTTTTACGGCGAACGGAATGTTTCGTTTTGCCCACCGGTCAGCGCAGCGACCCAAGTGTCAGTGTAAGTTTTTTTCTGCATTGTTTCATTGCAACTGTGGAAAGTTGCTATTTCAACGTTCTCTTACGAAGCACTCTTTTCTTTTGCTGAACTATTAATCTCCCCTTTAGTGTTTCTGCTCGCAATAAAATTTCTCTCGAGTTTTTGTTCCCCGCCGACTTAGTGCCGTATTAATGAATGCAATTCCGCATTTCTTCCAGTGTTTCGTGTGGCTGTGTTTAGATTATACTCGGCTCCAAAGACAGTTTCATTGAGTTGGTAAATATGTAAATCTAGTTCCGACGCTTGCAAAGTATTTCCAGACTTTGAAGTCTGTAATCGGTTTTAAATTTCAAATTCGTTTTCGCTTCCTTTCGCTTGTAGATTTACATGATTGACTTTAAACGTGATAATACGAAATTTATTACTTTGTCCTCTTTTTAGGTAATTAAATCAGGCGTTAATTAATTTGATTTCATAATAAACTCGACAAATGATTTAACTCCCTTTGCTGAAATGATTATTGAGGCTCATCAGAGCTATTATTGGCATATCTTTTTTTATTATTTGTCCAATTGTTTGTCCAATTCCATATATTATTTAATTTATTTCACAGTTAAAATATCAAAAGACTTGAAAATGTTGCTATAATGATTTATTCCGGAAATCATAATTGGGCTACCCTCACTGGTAGGGAGTTTCACCCTTTTTTGTAGAAACCCCCACCACTACCAGCCACTAAAAGCAGCCTAGCAGAGTTTTCAGGAACAAAACGAGTGACATTACCAACAGATGCTTTCATCTTACATCAATAGCTTTCGACCTTATGATCTTCAAAATTGATAGAAGCTACCTATTCCAACATTTCATTCCTGATTTTATTATGTATCTAATACTTGTAGTATAATAGTACAATTTTCAATAAATTTCGTATTACCGCCCCGCTATATTTTACCACGAAGCAACCAACAAAAGATGCTCGGCCGACTTTGGAGCTTTGCAAGCTTTATACGTTATTTTGTATAAAATTATATTAAACTAGTTCAATATGTGGGTATATGAAAGTGGGTGAGGTAAGAGAATTTATGGTCTTGATATTTTCATTCGTGTAAAGATGTTATTTTCATGTTGAGCTATGTTTAGGGAAATTCCTTGAATTTTAGATGCTTTTACAATTTATGGATTTTAACTTTTGGTTGGTGGTAGAACTACGGACCACCGTCATTCTTAAAACTCGCCATTCCTCATACAAGCTCTCGTGTTTTAGTTGGGGAAGTGTGTATGTCGGACATAATTTTATTTTAAGCAACCATCTTAGTCCTCAGTGTACCAACGCAAAAAGACGTGTATTCTTATTGAGAATGGTTTCAGTTACTGGTCGGTGAAGCGTTTGGGTTTAGCAATTTAGCAGAGTAATAACTGTTTTTATTTGTTTCAATTGCTACTCGTAGTTCCAAAAATTCACCAATAACCCAAATGTTAGTACTTGAAGATATGCTTTTCGTTGGTTTAGTTTCCGCTGTGATGATAATAAAATATTCATGTACCGATTTCTCTGTCGAATAACGTAGCATACATAAATCGGATAGGTTGCATTTCAAGAAACCGTTGCACATTCCTGTAACAATATTTGTGTTAGGAAATATTGTAGTGTTTTATGAGTTTCGCGTGCGTTTCTAACTGCTGGTGATATAACCTTAGGATCACCTTTGGCTTTATGTTTCTTTGTATTTGATATGAAAGCAATATATTGTGTCGCGAATATTATACTGGGATCCGTGATGATAAATATGAAAAGGTATTTTCAAAGATAAAATCACGCGTTCTTAGAAAATTTATCCGGCGCAAATTCAATATCTTTGCCAACATCTCTAAATAAATCAAATCGTATTGCATCTTCGACGAGCTTATTCCATTACTAGTTTATCGTGGCTCGAAAGAAACCCTGTAATACATTTATATTGATAGAAAAATAAATCTTTTCGTTTCCTTTCACTCCTGGCGTAGAAACTGGGGGAATTCCCTCGTTTCCCGTTGATTTATGGAGTGTATCGGATTTATTTTAACGATTTTACATTCGTGGCGCTCACCGGTGCGTTATATTTGCAATTGTCAAAACGTCATCCGCAATGTGATATATTTATGGTTTTGAACGCTTCTGGCTCTCTGCGATACGTCTTTGGTTCTTGAATAATCGGATATTGGTTTAAGTGTCGTCGGAAGTGTCATTAATTTGAAATATCATCTTTGAAATTTGCAAATTGTCAGAACTGTACGTGTATTATAATGTTATTTTATAAGCTTCCTATGGCTTATATTTTATTTATATTTATTTTTATCATATAGAATTAAGGATGGTACTTTTTTTCAATTCTGTTAACATAGTTTTACCAACCGACTGTATTTTACTAACCGAAAAATGAGTTTGCTGAAACTCGGAATGACTGAAAGCCACCTTATCTTTTCTCACCATAAAAAATCTTCCGTAAACAGCCACCATTCTATAAGCTATTCCAGAGAGGTTTTCTTAAATCAACGAACTCACCTGCGCAAACAGATCCGCTCCGGAATCAGGATCAAATCCATTAAGTATGCTGGAAGACTGTCGGATGGGGGAGGGACGAACAAATCCCTGAAACGAAGGGACATCGTTATTGTTGGAAACTTTAGTCTTGTGTGTATATCTTGTAGTGTCTTAAGTAATATTAAAAGAGCATTCGATGGGTAGTCGACCTTTATTTATCGGGCTTGTTGATCAAAGATTCGTTTTAAAATTAGTGCGTGTCATATGTGAACCTAGTTTTCTCTAATAAGTATTTAAAGCTAGGCTATCTCCGCTACAGGCTGGAGATATTATGAAGATAATATATAATATCAAAAAGTTAAAGGTATGCGCCGAAGAATGAGCTGGACCCAGCGGTAAACTGAAACAGGTGAAATATCACGCTATTACGGCTCCCATGTTACACAGGTGGTCAGCTACTTGCTTAAAATCTAATCTCACTTCCAGCAGTCCATTGCTTATACCTATCTACCTACATACACGCAATTTCCATTAAACCGAAAAGTGCACACGTCACACTATCCGCAACCGCTGAAACAATCCACCGAAACGCTTAATTACGACCAACAAGATGGACGGTGTGCGGTCGCGTCTATTTCCGATGCCGACAAATTGACTTGTCGGATTTGAATTACGACCGGCTCTCAATGGTTTTATGCTGCTATTGTTGTGTTGAAAGTGACTTATTTTTATTTCAATTACCAAATTGTTTTTATATCGTCAATATCATCTTCAATATCTCCAAATTTACCAATTGCCCACTTAAAAGCTTATAAAACAGAACTGTCTGTAAGATATTTTCTAGTTAACACAGTTTTTATGGAAACTTAAAATAGTATGTACCCAGTGTCATTAAGATGTAAACCGATTATATTCTTCTTGACGTCCACACCTTCTACCGACACTGTTGGATCTATAAGGTCAGTGATACCTTATTATCGATGTGCCAGGTGAGCTTTTTATTCATTACTGAATGTTATAAAATGGTTTGTTCATCTACAGTAATTATAGAAATCCTCTTTAACTCCACCAATGGCGGTCGGAATTTAATCCACCTGCTTTATAATGCCAATTAATTAACGTTGAACCGCGACCTGATAGTCGACTTGTTAATGGGCCAATATGGTCGATTCCTGTACCCTTATTTAGACACTTTAAAGTAAATTGTACAAGTTTTCCTCTTTCAAAAGTCCTAGCCCGAATGTATCTTCCTTAAATTAAGTTTTTTTCATATGGAATCTGAGATTTTTAAAGTGGATCATCATCTGAAGCTTTCTTAACTAAACGTTGGTTCTATTCTATAGAAGTGAGTCCAGCGTTGGTACTACCGCTGGTACCCTAGTCGTATTCAGTTCTATTAACTATTAAATTTACATCATTTTTCCATACTGGTCCGATGTTTTCAAATTCCCAAGTACGGGTTCTAGCGCTTATTGGGCTAATATTTGTACGTTCTACTACCTTTCCAATACTAGTAGAACTTACAGTGATTGTTACCTTATTAGAATAAACTGAAACCGGATTAAAGTTATCATTATTCCCGTGGCAACGATTATGAATAAATGAGTTTGGATTTGGTTAGCTCAATTTCGTTACGGCTACGGAGGCAACTGATATTTCGGTGATTTCATTAAATGTTACCAAAATGTATTCGTTACATTTGACTGTATTGCAAGTTAGAGTGCTGCCAGTATCAGATTTTTGTCCCTGTTTTATGCTTTCGGTCCTTACAAACCCTAATAATTCAAATGCATTGACAAATTTATGGCTTCTCGTGGTGATAGGCTTATTTCGATAGATAGCCCAAAAATCCCACGACAGACACACAGAATATTCTCCGAACATGTCGTTGTACCGGTACCTAACTGCCTACCTGCGTAATCGGATTCCATTCAACCTGTGTGTACGTGAAATCCTCTTAAACAATACTCGCGTACCCGCCTCTATTGTGTATGTGATAAGATACAATTTACTTGTCCGATTTTGTAAACTGTTTTTAAGTTATATACAGCCGTACAGTGTATGGAATAGAGTTGAAATTGCTTTGTAATGGTCCGGTCACTGCGAAACATTGACACGTTTTGTTCGTCTCTATGTAGCTTGAAATAAAGTTGAAATCGTTTCATAGGATTCTTGTGTTTCAAGTGTATTAAGAGATTGTTTTCACTCGAAAGGTGTTTTACAAAAGGTTTTCAAGCGTCGTATGGCTACAATTTTAATTATTCATGCTCATAGAAGTCAGCGTTTTGAGCAATTAAATGTAATTAGCTGTTAATAGTAAAGGAAAATGTCATGACAATACTTGCATACTTAAGAGTTTTCTATAAAAGTTCTCAGAAGACATGTGAAGTTAACTTTGCCAGCGTGGTCGACTCTGGCGTAAATGGTTGTTATATTTGAGAGGAGACGCGTGCCCAGCACTGGGGCTGTGATGGGTTGATGATGATAGAAATCTTTGACTTCCTCAATAACTTAAAACCTCAATGTTATGGATTCACTTTGTATGTATTTAATACCCATAACTTTATTTGTTTTGTTTACAGGTAAGTCTTCAACATATTTTCAACATTCCAGTCTATCTATTATGTTAATAAGAGGAAAGTGTAAGTAAGTTAATATACATACATACGTCATACACAATTTTGCAATTACCTTGCAATGGTTCTTAAAAAAAACCTAGGAATAGTGTGGGAACAAATAAATAGGTAATTAACATTGTTGAGGTATAGGTATTAGCAAAAAACCTGCCAAAGGCCGTTACTAAATTGCTTGAAATTGTATTTGATTGGCGTTCATGCGGAAAAATGTGGGTAAATTTTCTTGAGAAAAATGTTCTGGCGCGCTTAATGGGATAACGGTAATTGATTCTGGAATCATGACGACAGAAATGGGCGCGTCTTAAACTGTATCCGGCATGCGCACTTTCTAACGGAAATACATGGAATACGGAAATATATATATGAACCTTATAAGCTATGATATTACCTCTTAGTGATATAAGGTAGATAGAACGCGCGTAAGAATAGTTATATCATATGGCATTATAATATGGGCAGCTAACTAGTCGGTAGTTCAACCTTAGGAACAATTGCAATTATCAATACAACATACATTTACTGTATATCGATATATAATAAAAGGCAAACCTGACTCACTGACTTATATGTAAGTATATCAACTCGCACCTGAAACTACTGTGCCTAGAAACTTGAAAATTGGTGCTTTCATGATGAAAGTGAGCGCTAGAAAGGTACTATTGGCGGAGCTGTGAGCTTTAAGAAATGTGTGGTGACCATCTTAAGCCTATATTTGTAGTAATTCTTACCAATTACAAACTGAACAATATAGAATTATCTACTTTATTTACTTTGCTATAAATAAATAAATAAAATGAAAACATTTTTATTCATCATAAGGTATTTGTATACACTCGATGAACGTCAAAAACACAGTACATCGGCTTTAGACGCCCCTTTGGCTGCGGTAGGCCGGGAGAAAAAAGCCGGCGGAAAAAATCTCTCGGCACTCCTTTAAAATCAAGAGTAAAATCACAAATGATTAACTATACAGTATAGCTTCAGCGGTTCAGCCTGACAGCGCGCACACGTGACAGCTGATCGCGTGCGTCACTATCACTGCACCGCCAACTGCTCCCATATTAGACAAGACTAAAACTAATTACATTGGGTATAGAAACAGCCTGGCAGAGTAAGATCAATCCCAGACTTTCTTATTATTTAAATATTCTTTAACATCATAATAAGCTTTCTGACATAGAGTGTCTTTAATAATTCTTTTAAATTTGTGAAAGGGCAGGCTATATCATTGGGGATATTTGATTACAATTCTGTGATTTGAAACTGCAAGACATAATAGTTGTAGCGGGGCTGTCTGTCAGTATAAACAATAGCTTTCTTTATCTTGTATGATTAGCAAACGAGCATGCAGGCCACCCAATGTTAAGTAGTCACTGCAACCCATGGACGTCCACCATCCTCAAATGGGAAAGAAGTCATACGAGAGATAAGGTAATTGGAGAAGGCATTGCTGCTCATGGGGGTAAGATGGTAGCCTCAAATAGATATATAGTGTGTCTGGCTGACGAGTTCAGCATACTATGCTACTGAGAACAAATCATAAGCTTGGGTGTAGAGGTTATGTTATCTGTCTATTTGTTTGTTTTTACACACAAACTCAAAGTAGGTATGTACTTAATCGATTTTCATGAAACCTTAGGTCATAATTATAGACGTATTTATTCACTGGTCTTTTTTGTAGCCCGAATTACGGATGCTGCAGATAAAATGGTATACATATAAAATAGTACCAAAAAATTGATATTTATGTTGGTGACGTACAGGAAAAGATGAAAAGCATTCCTACCTGCATAAACTTCACAAATAATTTGTTTTAATATGTTTTTGTTTCACATTGTTCTTTACAGTAGGCAATCTAAATCTGCGTCTAAACAACTTGACGCCATATAATTAATTGCTAATTTATGCTAATGAGCCCGAATCAATAATTTTAGACAAGTATTTTATCTAATATAATGAAGTACCTATTTCACAGATTTTAGAGATACTTACAGCATCTGGCGTTAAAACATCCGAAGCCGAAGGCTTACAGCATGACGTAAATATACCCATTTTGTAAAAAAAAAACTACTTTAGCAAAACAAAGTAAAAATCACACAACAATCTTATCACATCACCAACACATTCAACACAACATCGTCAACATCACATCACAACACAGTCAACACACCAATCAAAATAAAAATGTCAAGAAAACTGACAGTTTTTGACAATATTTTACGTTCAAAAATTTGAGCCAATATAGATAAATTAAATAAAAAGTTTAGAAATCTTAATCAAAACTAATTAATAAAAACATGCAACAAGAACTGAATGGAACTTGAGGGTTTTATATGAGAATTTAAGTCACAAATAACTAAATTCACGTACTAAATTATTATCAAACAAGTGTTAGTATGTAGTTAAAATGAAAAATTTTCCGACTAACCATCCTTTTCCATACACTGTTAATGTTAGCCATTATTTTTTTTTGTAGACCAAATAATATAATGAAATTGCTGAAATATTAAAATAAATATTCTATACGGAAACGGCAAAGTGAGATTTGTCCAACCAACAACAGCAGAATGTTTAATCAATTTACAGTCGATACTCCATATACAACATACATCTATAATATCATAGTATAAATATTACAACGATCAATACTTCTAGAACGCGGACAGCGCGGGGCAGACAAGTTCAAGGAAAAAAAGGAATGCAGCAGATGTACGGTTTTCGGTAAATACGAGTATATATACAAAAAATAATCAATACGAATAAAATTGAGAACTTCGTAATTTTTATTTAGTCTGAAAAATAAAGGAAATTCGTCTGTGTATAGTACCTAATCGATTTCTCTAACTAAATTCGATACATTGATTTATAGGAACAGTATTATGAATCTGTTTGAATCGGTAATCGTACTGAATCGTAAATAGAAATAGTACAACACTAGCGCAAAGTAGATTTTCTCGGAGGGACGGACGAATTTTCTCAATTTAATTAGAAAAACGCCCAAAAATGTTATCTCGCATAGCTTTGCGTTCAGGTACGTGATATTTCTAAAATTTGTGTATACTTTTGTAGAAAAATTTAATCCGAAGCTAAAAACCTTCATGTTACGGTGGTTTATGTAATCAGATTGACAGGTACAGAATTCTTCTTTTTTCAAAAATAATGTTTTTCATTAAAATTCAATATTGGTAGTCATCTGTTTGTTTTAAAGTTAGGCGACTGTTAGGTTAGATTTAAAGTTTAATTAATGCAATAATTTTCTAACTTAACCTAAAATAAATTTATCATCTGATTTTAAATTATACATTTTTACTATACAGTCAAGTCTTATGTAACTCTTAACTAAAGTATAATAGTTAATAAGCAATTTAGGAGGGTTCATGATTAAAAACAGTAAAAATTCAGTAAGTGATTTATGTACATTAATTCTTTTAACATAAATGAAAAAGGCATAAAACTTCAAAATGCATTACACATACTTTAGTTTATGAGGGTAGCTGTGGTATATTATACAGTACAGGTTTATAGCAGCTGTGGTATATTATACAGTAATGTGTAACTAGTTTATTTACTGTCTATTTCAGCAGCGTCCCGGCAGTCCGCCTCAACAGCGCTGGTGGCTCGAGGCTCTGCCAGTGATGCGTGTGGAGTCAGAGATGAAAAGAACTTTCCCCGCCCAGTTAGAGCTAAGGAGCCTGGCAAAGTTAGGCTTGGATTTCTCCCCGAGGAATGGTATGCATAATGTGAATTAATTGTTAAAAAAAAGTTAGGAAAAATCGATGACAGGACAGATGCTTACTTTTCTTTTATCATGTATAAAGTCTATTAAGATTACTTCAGGACTGACGGATCAACGCAGTCTAAACCGCTGACATTAGGACACCTGAAACTTTGTGTGTTCTTTTCATGATGTAGACATCCAATAAGAAAGGCTTTTCCGACCCCTAAAGAGGTAAAGAGGACCCCTAAAGGATGTGTTTTCTTGGTTCAATTATGAAGCATAAGCTGGTGATGAGATAAAATCACTGGACTCATACTTCTTCTGTTCTATAAAAATTAATTTCAGGTTCACATTCTTCCACTCAAAGACCGGTGTGACGGGTCCATATGCTTTTGGAGTGGGTCTCACCACATACCTCTGCAGCAAGGAGATCTACGTGATGGAGCACGAGTACTACACTGGTCTCTCAATCTTAGTTATGATCTACTATGCTACTACTAAGTTCGGCCCCAAACTTGCTGCTTTCTTGGACAAGGAGTTGGATGTGAGTTTTTTTATCATTGACTAGCTGTGCCCCACTGTTTCACTCGCATTAAGAATTGCAACGTAACGCTTGATAGCCTATAGCCATTATGAGTATGCTGATCGACATTTTCACGCTGTACTTGTTGAAAATGAAATAAACTAACATGTTATGTCTGATTATATCAAATATAAGCTATGTAATACACTTAAATAAGTGCCTGCCTATCTATAGCTATAGTTAAGTGACTAATAATTAGTTATATACCCACACTAGCTAGCTGTGCCCCCGGTTTCATCCGGTTCTTAATAGCCTATAACCTTCCTTGATAGATGGACTATCTTACATTAAAAGAATTTTTCAAATTGGTGCAGTAGTTTCTGAGATTAGTGCATTCACAGAAACAAAGTCTTCAGCTTTAAATTATCAGTATAGATTATTAAGTGAATAAGTAGGTTCTTCATAATATCTATATTTGAAATAAACCAAGACTGAAGTCAATTGAGTAATCTATACTAATATATAAAGCTGAAGAGTTTGTTTGTTTGTTTGTAAGAATGCGCTAATCTCTGGAACTACAAGTTGGATTTGAAAAATTCCTTTTGTGTCTAATAGCTACATTAATTAGGAAGGTTATAGGCTATCAAGCGTTATGTCACCATTCTTAACGCGTGTGAAACCGCGTGGCACAGCTAGTAGATAACATAAATCCAGACTTATGGCAGAAGAAAAAATTCTATAACAAACTGTTTTAATTTCCAGGGAGTTGAGAAAGGCTGGAATGAAAGCAGAGAGGATTCTATCAAGGACCTGAAGGACTCCATTGCAGCAGAGAAAGATGCCCAGTGGAGAGCTCAGGGTCAGGAACTTCTGATGGAAGCCAAGAAGGAGAATGTCCTGCTGCAGCTCGAGGCTGCTTACAGGGAGCGTTTGATGAACGCTTACAGTGAGGTTAGAAGCTTTTGTCTTCATGTTTAATATAAATTACAATATTTTAAATGTAAAGGTTCATAAATGTTAACACATAACTCATAGATTGAACAATGTTAGGTATGGTTGGTACTCCGATCGGTGATGGTTAGTAGCCAATTTTATAACTTGATTTTGGTGTGCGTATTAAACCGTCGGTCGCAGCTTTGGGACATAAAAAGGGTCCCAGGTTGTCCAGCAGTGGGACATAAAAAGGTTGGAAAGCAAGCAAATTATATATTGTAATGTGTTCACAATATTAAATATTGTCTGCATTGTAATTATATTCGTAAAAATAATTAGGTATATGAACAAAATCAAATATCAAAATAAGTGTTAATTATAACGCTTCAGACTGACAGCCCCACTGAAGGACTCCCTGTGACGTGGCTGCCATGGAAACACACCAACACATAACACAAACACACCCAGACCGAGAACAGAAAACTAAATTCATCATTTAAACTTCTGCCCCGCCTGGGGATCGAACTGGGACCCTTCGAATGGTGGACTGGTACTCAATACACCACGCGGGTCGTCAAATTGGGTTTTAGTATACGTAGTAGCAAAAATGAAAAAAACATTTTTTACTATAAAAATATTTTTTTTAAATTATTTAACATACATTTTTTTAAATGTATTCATCTAAAAACGGAGTACAGAATAAAACTTCACACCGAACTACTAAATTTCCAGGTGAAGCGCCGCCTTGACTACCAGCTGGAGAAATCCAACCTGGAACGTCGTATCGCCCAGAAGCACATGGTGGAATGGATAGTAGCCAATGTAACGAAAGCCATTACCCCCGACCAGGAGAAGCAGACCCTGGACCGCTGCATCGCAGATCTTTCAGCCCTCGCCAGGAACTGAACATATATAGTATAGTTACCAGTTATTTATGAATAAAGAGATCGTAATCAGTTGATTGTTGTTTTAATTTTATACATTTACTAGTTGACCTGGCGAACTTCGTACC
>DWQK01001730.1:0-14768 GCA_018231225.1 Noctuana stator
GGTTTTCCTGGGTTATGGGAGACCCATGTCCAGCAGTAGGACATAAAAAGGTTGAAGGCAAGCACTACCTAACATAAGCAACTAAAAATGCACAAGAATCTATAAAAACTGCTTATGCCAAGGAAGTTTAGCAAACAGGCATCCAGATCACATAGTATTAAGTGGTCAGTGGTCACAGCAACATAAACATCTACAACCACACAAAACATAATACAATATACAACCACACTAACTAAAATTGTCAATCGTGTACTGAAGTTTATTTTCGGTAGTAAATGGAGGTTTAAACATTAATATCTGATAATTTACCAATTTCACCATTATCTTCAATCATTTTGGTAAAGGTTTCATTTAATGTTTGACGAAATTTTTCCAAAGAAATTATGAGGTCAGCTGGTTCGGTTTTAGTTTCTGTAATTATAGTCTCTATTACTCTATTGTTTTCAGATATAGCACATTTAATATTAAACATCTTTTGATAATTTGATATGAAAATAAACTATTTCTTTTCTACTTTATTTTTATTTCTATCCTAACATTAACATTCCTAATGCCAGAAATTTAGTGTTCTGTGCTAATAAATACCTAACCTACAATAAAACCCAATGACCAACCAAGTATAAAATAAAATTACTAAAATCTAAAATAAATAACAAATTGAAATGTCAATCATATGTCAACAAAGCTTCACAGCGCCTTCAGCTTCATTTTGAATTTTTGTCTATAGAATATTTGTACCATACACAGATAATATATAAAAAATACAAATATACTAGCTATGAAAATGTTTTAATGACAATTTGTTGACACAAACCACAGATTAATCATCAGCTGATCTTTGACATTTTCCTCATTTTAAGTGGTTGTGAATGTCAGTTTGATTTGATTTGATTGGCCAAATTGGCAAAAACAATTTTTAACACATCGTATATATCTTGAAAATATGAAGAATTAAAATAACAATTAGGACAGTTTCCAAAAATTTTATGATTTAAAACGTATAATTTAAAAATCTAAAGAACAATTTAGATATGTAGTAATTTTGTAATATGCGTGAATACGGTAGATTCGGCCCATTGATAGGTGCTATTGATGAAGGAACTTCAAATGTAAAATTCCTGGTGAGTACTAAGTACATTTACATTTAATAGATGATTTACAAAGTTTAAAACAGTAAAGGTTCAGTAAATACCTAACATAATTAATGTTTTTTAGGTATTCGCAGCCAACACCTCTGAAGTCTTAACCTACCATCAAGTATCATTAAAAAGGTTCAGTCCTCAGGAAGGATGGGTTGAACAAGATGCTTTAGAAATACTTAGCGCTGTTTTGGAATGCATTGAAGTAAGGCAACAATAAAATTTATATTTTAAATAACCATTTGATTCAGCAGTAGCTTATTTATACATGAGAAATTGTTTAATTACTACTTTTTATTTATTTCATTTTCTTAAGATAAGATGTATTTTTGTTTCTATATTTTAAGGAGAAATGATATGATACGAGTAGTAAAAAAGAATGTTTATAATATCTACACTTATTTAAAATTATAATGGCCTTTACAGGTAACAGTTGATAATCTTAAGAAACTTGATATCAACCCAGATGATGTTGTTGGCATTGGTATCACAAATCAGAGAGAAACTACAATAGTGTGGAATTCTGTTACAGGAGAACCACTATATAGTGCCATAGGTAAGCTTTCGGTTCAATACAATTTTTGAATTACTTCTGTTTGAAAATGGTGAAAAAACGATTACCAAAAACATTGGGGAAATAAATACCCCTGTACACGATTTTTATGGTCAGGAAAGATATGCTACAATTTCTTTGTGAAAAAAGAAAAAAAAAAAAAACAATTATTGCAATTACTGTATGCTTTTTATTTCAAAGGTAATTTTACAATTTTGACCTAACATTAGCTGGCTCTCCTTGCTCACCATTGTAAATATTTTACTTAGATCACAATTAGTTTATGGTATTTATTCAAAGACAGTGAGAACTTGAACATAACCATTCCTACCTCCCTACATCACCTATCCCAAGTTTCTTAAGAACTACTCAAATATTTTTGCCTTAATTAAGTTGATTAATGCTTCTGGGATTTCGTAATGACTAATTCTTTGTCCCCATCTTCAAAATTGAGTACCACAGATCTATAGCTAACCCTACCATAATATTTATACAACACCTTTATTTATTACAGTGTGGTTAGATGTGAGGACTGCAAGGATTGTTGACAATCTTTCTAAAACCAAAGGAGCACAATGTGTATATGCTGTGACTCAAACCAGTGGTCTTCCATTATCAACATATTTTTCATCAGTAAAACTAAGATGGCTTCTTCAAAATGTGACAGCAATCAAGCAAGCAGTTGCCACTGGTCAGTGCATGGCAGGCACTGTAGATTCGTGGCTTATCTGGGTATATAATAATAATAATAGTAATATAATTTATTGGCTTATATGGCTTGCCCGTGAGTGGTGTTTAATGTACGAGCGCAACCGTAGATCTTGGGTGGGGTTAATGTAATCTGTACTTCTGACCACCGCCCATATTATTGAAAGATTACAAAATTACAAGTAATAATACATAATTTTTACTTTACACACATTTATAGAATGCTATATCTATATCAATTTCTGTTTGCTTTTTTAAAATATTAAATTTTTTTTGTAGAACTTAACTGGAGGTAGCCGTGGTGGAGTTCATGCAACAGATGTGTCAAATGCTTCACGTACACAGCTCATGTCACTAAAAAGCTTACAATGGGATACAGGGCTACTGCGTTTTTTTGAAATACCCATAGAAATTTTACCAAAAATCAAAAGTTCTGCGGAAATATATGGATATATTTCAACTGGATCCCTTCTTGGCACTCCTATTGCTGGAGTATGTATTTTAAGTGTTTGCATAATATTAAATCTAATTTACTACTTGTATATTAGTCTACATATAAATTGTTTTATTTTTGAGCTATGCAAAACCCTACCAATATGTATAATAAATATTAAAAAAGATGTACATTATGGCAGTAATTACAAGAGCATAGAATCACAAAACGTTTTTTTTCTAGTGTCTTGGAGATCAGCAGGCAGCTCTAGTTGGACAAAATTGTACAAAATTTGGGCAAGTTAAGTGTACTTTTGGGACTGGTTGTTTTCTCCTATATAATACAGGTAAATCACTTGTAGGCATCTTTTTCTTGAAGCAAAAATAAATTTTAAATTTGGAGTTCGCTTTTTTAATAAAACAGGTCCTGTATATGCATAATTTTTAAAAGTACTGTATAATGTACATACTATCTATATTAATCTGCGAACACAATCGGTCGCTATATTAATCATGTTTTTCAGGTGAATCCATAGTACATTCACAACATGGACTTCTCACAACAGTGGCATATAAGCTGGGGCCCGAAGCACCACCTATATATGCATTAGAGGGTTCAGTGGCGATTGCTGGTAAGCAGTAAATTTAATGACACCAAAAACTAATTATTTTATTATTTATACAATCAGTTTATGTTGGTTACATATACCTAATGCTCTGATCAATAATGTGAAATATGACCTATGTACTCGTATCAAATAATCTAAAACAATGCCGTCTAGTATTGTCGACTATACTGCTGAAACAATAATAATAAATAAATTATTTTATTGATTTATTTTTTTTAATACTGCACTTCCTTTAGAATACACATCTACCTTGCCAATACCGGAGGACCAGTCTAATATTCTTAGAATAAGTATAAACAGCTAACCATTATAGTTACATGAAACATATGTAAGTATACATTCCATATAAAAACTAACTACAACAAACTTCACGTAGGCGACACATTACAGTGGCTACAGGACGGACTCGGGATACTGAGCGACGTGGCAGATACCGAATCTCTGGCCACCAAGGTGAATGACAACGGCGAGGGCAGCATTTGTTTCGTACCTGCATTCAACGGCTTGTACTCGCCGCATTGGAGGAAAGACGCTAGGGGGTAGGTGAAACTAACTACGTTACTCGTATGATAGATAAAAAAAATTAGGTATTTTTAAGAGTATTAGGGACTGGGCCGATTATATATTGATCATTCGTTGTTTGTTTCTTTTTTTAATCTTAAATGAGTAATATACAGACCTGACCAGTGCATACCCATATTTAATCTTACATGTGATAGAAATCCTATCTGAGCAGTGTAGAAATTGGTATTAAATGAGGCGGGAAAGGCAAAGCCATACCCTTATTATTGGAAGCTAGAAGCTTCTTAAGTGTCCCGGGCTCGTAGGGTCATGTGTGGGGTGACCTCGGGCACACGGCGCGAGCACGTGGTGCGCGCGGCGCTGGAGGCGGTGTGCCAGCAGGCGCGCGCGGTGGCGGCCGCGATGACCGCCGACTGCGCGCCGCTGCGCCGCCTGCTCGCGGACGGCGGCATGGCGCACAACGCTACCTTCATGCAGATGCAGGCGGACGTGCTCGGCATTCCTGTCGTAAGTTTCTTTACCTACCTATAAGTGACAATATGGGCGTAGCGACGGGGGGGTAAGCCTCGCCTGGTGGGTAGGCCCCTTGGATCTATGATGTTCCTACAGAGACAAATTAGTGATTTATAACAGTTAATCGATTGCATATATATCTACTTTGCCATCTGTTGATAGTTTTGATCCGTGTGCATTAAATTATTCAATAATAATAGGTTCGTCCGCTGATGATGGAGAGCACGGCACTTGGTGCGGCAATAGTTGCGGGGCACGCGCTGCGCGTGTGGCCCGCGACCACACCCAGCCCACCCGCTGATACATTTACACCCTCTATAACAAGTGAAGGTATGAGTATGTATGGCTCATGAGTATGTATGGCTATGACCTACCGACCTCTTGATGGTAGTAGGTATCCATAGATTATCTATTATATTATTTATTTAGTTATGTTATGAGCTTCCCTTTGAACTTTCATGCGTCTTGAATGAATAACCTAATAACCATTCAAATCAGCAAGTCTCTTATTCAGTCGTAAGGGAATTTAATTAAATGCTAGGTATACTTAGTATACCTAACATTTTCTTCAGTAAATGAAAAATGTCAAATTTGTTGTCCCTTACTTAATATTATGCAATTTCATCCGATAACTTAAATAAAAATACATAGGCTGCATAAACTCCTTCCAAAACTTCGTATTTCTTTCATGAAGTTATTTATCATTCTGATTAAATTATTTACTTTTGCTTGTCGTACTTACATAATATAATTGACGGTAGGTAGGTACTATTTTTTGACTTTCAAGACTCACACTGTACTTGATTCCCATTATATTGTTACAGAACGCGAAATCCGCCGCGTTCGATGGGAATCAGCAATTGATCGATGTTTGAATTGGGCGACAGATGATGTTAAAAACAATGATTCAAATGCTGGTATGAATAATACAAATATTTTATTACTTATTTTCTTGTGTGAAATGTGTGGTAATTTTGTTTTTGTTTTTCCAGAAGAATCGGATTCCACTACTAATGCTCTATCACCAGGTTTGTTTTTTCTGGGAACTGCATTGCTTGTCATTATAGCTGATAAATTAAAAATATAACGTTTTAACAAAGAAACTGATAAAAAAAAATACCTCTAAAATTAGTCAGCTTGTCCACAGTATTAATTTATACAAATTTAGTCGAATTGTTAGTGAAATAGTTGTTATTGTCATATAATAAATGTTACAAAAAATACTGTTCTTTGAATAATAAAACAAATTAATTTCAGTGAATCCTGTAACTTAAATCAAGATAATGGTATGCCAATTTTATCTAACAATGAACAAGTCCGACAAAAACTAGGGTAAAACAGTAACATTTATTTTTAGGAATACAATTTACAATTACAATTACAATTTAAATGATTAAGATATTACAGACTATTAGTTTGAGGTGAGACAGTGAAGGGTGAGATGAAAAAAAAATCATACAAATAAGAAAAATTCTCAGAAAATCTTAACAATTTTAATTTTAAACTTCAAGTACATATGATAATTATACACAATCTAAATACACAACTTAACATACTTGACAGTTTACTTAAAATTATATGAAGGTAGATGTTAATGTCCACTTCAAGTTTGGCTTCCTTTTTGGTTACCTTCCCATCCTTCATCCCTTGATGACTGCAATGGGTCGTAACTTAACAGTCTTCTTACTGATGCCTGCTGCATGACAAGTATTAACAACATCAGTAACATTTTTATATGACTCTGGAGACTCTTCCATTACCAATTTTGGTGATGCAACTCTAATTGAAATGCCCATATTTTCCAACTTGTTCAATACATCTTTATAATCTATATTTCGCCTAGACTTTGCCCGAGAAAGTGCTCGCCCCTATAAGAATAACAAATATTAATTAATATTATTTTCACTAAATTCATATTATTATAGCAAAATGCATCAAAATAACTATCATATACTTACAGCTCCATGACAAGTAGATCCAAAGGTTTCAGTCATACCCTGATGAGTGCCAGTTAGAACATAGCTGCAAGTACCCATTGATCCACCAATCAATACAGGCTGGCCGGTCAGTTGATAATCCACAGGTATAAGTGGATGGTGTGGAGGAAATGCTCTTGTAGAACCCTTTAAAATTTAAATATACATATAATGTACACACATACACACACATTTATTTAATATTACTAACCATAAAGAGGTATGTCGATAAAAAAAAAATTGTAAATGTAATAGTATTATTACCTTCCTGTGTACTAACAATGTCTTTAATTTGCCATCAACAATATGTTCCTCTGTTTTAGCAACATTGTGTGATACATCATAGATAACATGCATATCCAGATCATCCGGAGCCATTTTAAATTGCTTTGCAAAAGCTTGTCTAGTAAGGAAAGTCATGGAACTACGATTGACCCAAGCAAAGTTGGATGCAGCCGCCATAGCTTTTAAGTAGTCTTGCCCCTCAACTGAATTTATTCTAGCACAAGCTAGTTGCCTATCATTTACTTCAATTTGATCTCTTTTCATAGCTTTCTCCATTTGGACTAAAGCATCAGTAGCTACTTGATGGCCAAATCCTCTACTTCCTGAATGTATCATAACAACTACTTGTCCAATCCTCTCAATTCCCATTTTGCCTGCTGCATATTTATCATAGATTTCATCAATCACTTGTATTTCCGCATAATGATTGCCCGCTCCAAGTGTGCCGAGTTGAGGTAAACCTCTTTTCTTTGCTCTGAGGCTCACTTTGGAAGGGTCAGCATTAAGCATTCTTCCATATTCTTCGCAATGCTCTTTGTCTTCTGCCCAGACATATCCTTCTCTAAGAGACCAATCCATACCCATTTCCAATGCCTCTTCCATATCACGGGCATTCATCGGAATGATACCTTTTGACCCTACTCCAACCGGAATATGATCAAAAAGGCTTTGAGCAAGTTGTTCCTGAAAGTAAATAAGTAAGTATTTACTCTAGCCTTTATATATTATATATTTGATTTTGTAGATGTTTAATATGGACATAATAATATGCAACTCATAAATAATAAAACAACAAAGCAATATACAGGTAACATACTAATTCTCCACTTTCTCTGATGATGTCATGTTGTATGCTAGTCTGTGCTGCATATAATATATGTTCATATAATGCCTATGCTGGATAACTCTAATATGAAGAAACTCAATCATCAGTCTTATTTATTATATTAACATCATAGCAATTAAGGCATAAATAGTTCTTATTAAGATACTGACCTTAATTGGTTGTACATCCTTTTCATGCAAGTTAGTACGCAAAAGACGTACACCGCAGTTGATATCAAAGCCTACACCCCCTGGGGAAACAATAGACTTTGGGTCTGACAAATCAAATGCTGCCATATTCCCTGCAAATAATACAAAAGTTTTTATATTACTTTGTTTCAAGATTACTAGATTAGAATATAAATGTAGTTCATTGATGCTCAAATATGGAAATGTCAGTTGAAAGTGTACTTGTGTCAGATATATACAAATCATCTTAGCTTAATGTGGTTTTCATTTATTTTATAAATGTTAAGTACTATTTCAACAAAAACATTTGACTACCATCTGCTACAGTGTTCCAAGTCTATGGTATGGAAATGCGATGAATTTCAGGCACTAGCATCACCCATATAGATAATTCCAGACGTCACTTACATTTATAAAATCAATAATACAATGCAATTAATGAAAAAATTACCGATCGCAAATCCATATCCAGAGTGTACGTCTGGCAATCCAACAGACCGGCCCACGATCCCTGGAAGCGCTGCGACATTTGCAATTTGTTTTACGCCGGGAAGAAATCCACCAGTCATGCCCGGCCGACACGAATTCCTCAACTCATCAAGCATGAGTTTCTCAAGAACGTTGTTAACATAAAACACACCCTCAACGTTCATGTTTGGCTGAAACCCTTTTTTGATCTTCCAACAGTGTGGATTGATCTTCTCTAGGTATTTTAATTCTTCATTATATTGTCGCACGACCATTTTGAAATATTCTATTTATATTGTAATATACCAAAGCCCAAACTCAAAAACTAAAGCAGTAAGAACCACACCGGTAAATTTTTTTATTATTTGCTACTTTGCGTATGTACCTATTTTATTTTGATTGATGACATGAGTGATGATGAGAGACATCACAGCACAGGTAATGACAAGAGAAGAGAAATTAGAGCTATAGATAATATAATTTACTTGTAAGGAAAGGAACCGAACCGAGCCTGTGAACACTGAATGTACCTAGATCTACATAATATAATCTAATCTCTCTCTTGTCTATATTTTCCTGTTGTATTATGGTTATGTATACTTGTCAAATTTGTCAGATACGTAGAACATTTCTATGTAGTCTGTGGATCTGTTCGTGTTCAATTATATTCTGTCGTATGTCATATATTTTATCTGTCTGTTAATTTGGTTTCATAATACTTTTTCCGTATTGAACCTGGAATTGAATTTTAATTTTAATTTTTAAGGTATACGAAAATACCTTTTCATTAAAACTGTAGTTGTAAACCTTTCTATTATAAAAGTGGTTGCAATGGCGGGTTTGATTAAGCTTCGTCACATGCCTGTTGTGCAAAGATGTGTTTGGAATCACTACAACCAAGTAAGTCGCTCTATATCGACTTCTAAGAAGAATAGCGATACAGCTACAACAACAGTTGATTCTACTTCTACCAATGAAGACAAGAATTGGGTGAGCTATGGCTTCGATTACAACAGTAAAGAGGAGGATACAAATGTCCATAATGCATCGTTTTTCTTTTCGATATCTCTGTGTTTAGTCTTTGGAGGCTTTATGTTTGCTTACGCACCTGATGTAAATATGAGAGATTGGGCCCAACGTGAAGGATACCTAGAATTGCGAAGACGTGAAAAAGCAGGATTGCCACCAATCGACCCCAACTTTATAGATCCAAAGAAAATAAAACTTCCATCAGAAGCCGAACTTGCTGATGTTGAAATTATTATTTAATGTAATGTTAAACCAATTTTGTTGCCTATTTAAATAGTAGATAAATAAATGAATTTTTGGAGTCTATTCAATTCTTGCTTCTAAATTTCCATTTAGTACCTAGCTACAACTTTACAGTTTATACTGAAAATTAATTTTTTATTCTATTTATTGAAATGCTAATATAATCATAAAAATATATAATTATTGCTAATCAATTTATTACTATGTGTTTGTCAAAAATGTCCGAACCTAATCTATCCATTTGTATTTTGCTTAATTTATATTATAATATCTTATAAATAAATGATTAATACTGTAAAAGATGAGCCTTCCTTGTAACTAGCATTAATTGCTGCTCGCTAATGATTTCAAAATATTCTAGGGTATCTAGTATTCTAAGGTAGATAAAAATTTCAATATTTTGAATTATTTACATCACCAGTACACCTCCACAACTCACTCTGCCAACATTATCAATGATATAAAAATAAACACCAAATACATAAATTACTCTTTTAATATTACACCTTAGTTAAAGCAAAATATGTACCTATACAAAGATACAAACAGCGCCAATTTCCATAAAATTAACCTACAAGAAAAAATATCTTGTTTATACAGGCTCATTTTCAGTTATGTAAAAATATCACAAGAATTCAAATATGTACATTTAATTATATTTGTACCCATAAGGTACCTAGATTACAAAGCATTCTAAGAACAAAAAATACAAACTACCAATTACACTATAACTATTAAATTAAATCATAATATTATTATGATGAAATTTATTAAAGGCAAAGTAAGTATATAGGTACCTACATACTACATGGCTTTTATGTACACTATTTTTCCGCCTGTTAAAAGTACGTAGGCTTCATCAGCAGTTGGGGAGACAAGGGCATTGATGCAGCAGCCAAGGCTTATTTCCCCAGCAACTTCTAATTTATTGTTTGATATTTTCCACCTGCGAACGAAGCCATCCCAACCACCAGTCCAGGCATAATTGTTGCTTGCAGACAGGCTCGTCACTATCATATCACTAACCTGTGTAGTCAAATAAATAAATGAAATAATTAAGTTAATTGATAGTTGAATATAAAAAGTCATAAAATGTAAATAGGTACATGCTTGATTATATAGAAGCATAAGTAGAAGGTAACTACTAATATCATTAGGTACCTATGTACATTTTAAGATATTTAACTATAGTCGAATACCTTAACTTCGTGCAGCTTCTTGAAAGCATTTTCTAAAGACAACTCATGAAGTTGTAAGCTGTTTCCACCTCTCGCGGTGACTAACACAAAGAAACCATCTATTCGAAGTGGGGCTCTTCCTTCCATGACGTGACGCGTTGTGAAGCGAGTTTTCGATTCCTCTACAAAAATAATTTTGATACAATTACAAAATTACACTTTTTATTAATTCATAGTTTTAAATCTTTACTACCGAATAGGTATTTGTTTAACTGACCAGGAGTTACTTCTGTGACTGTAACATACAGATCTCGCGCCGTAAACATAAATGGAGTGCTTACACCGATATCCTTCACTTCTTCTAATAACTCATATTTTCCTTTTACTATATTATTTTCATAGATTATAACCTGAAAAATAAACGGAGAACCAGATGCTTGATACTTTGCGGACACAATATTTAACGCTCTTCCAGCCAGACAATCTTCACCATGATCGTAGAAGATTGAAGAATATATATAGGTACATAGGGTACATACCTACTTAGGTACCTACTAATTGTAAATGAATATAGGGTCCCCTACCTATATTCATTTACCTACCATAACATTTACTACACTATAAAATTTACACAGGACCTAAAAGTAATTTTACGTAGGTTCGCTACTTAGGTAGGTATGCCTTCAACCCTTTTTATGTCCCACTGTTGGCCACGGGTCTCTCCCCACAACCGGAGAAGGCCTGGAGCATACTCCACCACGCTGCTCCAATGCGGATTGGTGGAGAGGAGAATCAGGTAGGTATATTAGTTTAAAATCTAATTACCTATAATATGGGATGTAAGCATAAGAAGAAATTAAGTCGGTACCTACGTAAGCTCATTCATTAGGAAACTTTCCTGCAAAGGAGTTCTTCATAACATTTTCGAAAATAATGCGAAGTCCACACAGACAAGTAGGTATGTGTCTTCGAACAGTAGGTAGATATTTATAAAATAAAATATACCCATATTTCAGTCAATCTACTAGGTATCTACTCAGCATCTTGGGATGACCATCTGTTACTTACATTTCCACCTTCATCCCCAGCATATACGTGTTTACCAAACACCTGTATGGCACCTACATCAGCTCCGGTAGCAGGAAGTTCTGTTAGCTTTTTACCATCTGAAGTCCAAACCTTGATACCACCGTCGTTAGAAGAGGAGTACACATGACCCCCGCCAGCAGCTATGGCAAATAATTGAACTTCATGGGCCTTCCACGTTTGACCCGATGAAAGCTTTCCATCAAAGGTCTAATTGAACAAAAAGGATAAAAATCAACTAATTTTTGAATGTAGTTTTAATTTATTTTAATCCAGAGGAACAGTTTCAGTTTTATTATAATTAAAAAATGTGGCCTATTGGAAATATTATAGGTATTAATTTACCTACCTATTTCTTCGTGTTGAGTTAAAAATATGCATTCTTAAGCACCTTTAAGAAAGTAAAGTTGGGAAAATAATGTAGGTATATAACGTTGAGGACGACATTTTTGAGGTTTTATTCTTATCAAACGACCAAGTAAATAAAAACATAATCAACTTACAACAATTGTTCCGGCGTCTGTTCCGATAAATAGTTTGTTATCCCAGGCAACCACACACGGTTCTGAACTAATTTCTGTTTGTGCCTCAATCTTTAGAGACATTGTTGAGAATGTACGTGCAATATTCAAACCTTACAAGCGTCTTATTTGAGATGAAAATACCTGAAACTACTTGCGGCCAGAATCAACGCAGAGTGATCTTAAAATAGACAAGACGCCTTGTCTACTGCCGATCTACGAAGAATCTGGAGTGCCGTAGAAAACAACTAGGTATAGGTAGGTACTTAATTTTTGTATGTGTATAAAAATGTATACAAACACTCACGAACTATACGAAATCACTTCTATACGAAATTTTAAAATTTTCACATCAAACCTACTCTACTGCTGCAAAAATCAGTCGATCAATAAACTGATCTAAAGATTGGTACTCGGTAAATTACTAGTGTATGGTTAAAGTAATTTGCTTTTACTCTATTCTTATATACCTATATCTATTTCTAGATATTAGCTTTATTTGTTTTATTTCAGTTGTCCCTTAAGTGTTTGCAAGCACCCACATTTCTTAGGTCAATCACCTATCTATATACCTAATCTTTGTCCCTGAGGCTCGAGACTAGAATACAGATACGGTATACTTTGCCCGTCTTGAGTTGACTAATTGAGGGCTTCTGGGTTCATGGGCGGCTGGAAAGGGAGCTCTATCTGTCCAGGTAGTGGACCCGGGTAGGACGACGGTGTGACGGTGGTCGCATGAATTCGGGTAAATTCCGACTCGAAACGAGCCCGTAAGAGACGCCGCGCTAAGAGGACATCGGTGCGTTCTTCGGGAGATCCCAAGGTTCTTTTACTGTTCTGAGGCGGTTTTAGTGGGGGTAAGAATGCCACATCACCCGGTGTCACTCCCATGACGTCCGGGTACCTCTTGAGGTTTCCCTCCTAATAAAAAAAGTATTGGTATTTAATAAAATCACAGGTCTGTACATTTTCCCGAGTCGAGTCACTACGCAGTCGCTACCCTGTGGGCTTGAGCGGTAGGCGCACAAGAGGTTCCCACCCCTCGCTATACCATCAGCCACGTCAACATCCGCAGTTGCGCAGCTGACCCGTCCAGGTTACACCACTTAACGACCACCCCACCCCAGTCCTAACAATTACCCTAGCATACGTAAATAATAATTTCGTAGAGTACCTAATACCTAAAGATATTATGTATACGTAGATACCTAACTGTTCTTTATTTTTACAAATTTCACAATGTGTATAGGTACATAATATTATATAGTTAGGTACTTGTGTATGATTTTTATTCACGATTAGAGTTACATATAAAGTTGCATGTCAAGTGTGTGAACATAAAGTAATTAATAATAGATTAGAGTTATCGTGGCTTGCTCGAGTTACCCGGAAACATACGAGTACGTCGACGCACTATTCACTCATGCCTCCGTGAAAGTGAAAATACTGAATTGCTGTGTTAGGTAGAGCATAATGGTGCCGTGAGACACTTCTTATTATTATGTGTAGATTGAGGAATGAACTTAGACGGATGACATAACAACGGAGAATACCAGGCAGTTCCAGTTCTGTAACAGCGTGTCGTTCCGGTCAACTGCTGTGCCTACTTAGCATCATACGAGTAGGTAGGTATTATTGTCTTACATTGTGAATGGGCCGGCCTATATCCGTGTTTCTCTTCTTCTTGTGTAAGTGTTAAGCTAGCTGTATTATGACATACTGTGGGTACTTTAAATTGTTTATTATTGATTTATCTATAATAAGAGAACAATCCTACAACTAATTGTCCTTATAACTTTAGTTTTTCTTTTCTTATTTATTCGTCATACTTATTTATTATTGAAGTGGTTCCCATCATTCATGTGCTCAATAAGGCTCAGCAAGAGTAGGAATAGGCGCTTTGCTTGGGACTTTGTCAATTTTTATTATCTAATTAATAAGTACAACTCATAGGTTTAGGTAAGTTGAACCCTCGATTTGGCAGTGGGAAAATATTGGACTTGAAAGGAATAGTTCAACTCCTCATTTTAAAGAGTTCTCAATTCGTAGTAAATTTAAGGTGAGGTTTGTTTCAAGAATTATCCATCACTTTTAAAAATTTCTTTTTTTATTTGAATGAGTCATAACATTACCTGTAAGTAATAGGTATACCTTCCCATAGAATGTCAACACTTTCTACTTTTATGATAATTATGTCAAGATACTGAAACAACTGTACGTAGGGAATCACTACAAGTTAATAGGTATAATATTTAAACTGGGGCAAGATAATTAGTGAATTCGGAGACCAGAGATCTGGTCAAAGAAACTGGTCATATTAAAGTATATTTTATTTTATCTTGCTAATTAATAGATATTTAATAATTCAATTAGTATTATTGATATTGATAGCACATATAGCTAGATAGTTATGATTAATTAATGCTCGACCGTGATAATTTCAGAACTCTCCTCAAATTAGAACAAATTCAG
>DWQK01001731.1:0-14767 GCA_018231225.1 Noctuana stator
TTAAATATTTGATCCCTTGGTCTGTCTGTGTTGATAAGGCAATCACGTTCAACAATCATTAAGATTTATAATAAATACCAATTTTGTCAATGTCCTTAACAAGACACTAAAACCCGAAAATTACGGAAAGTTTTAATAATATATTTTAATTGAGTGAGAATGACTGCATAAAGTTACTCCATTCACAGTTGTTGTCAATTGTGTTGATAATCGTTTCAGATCTCGCATTTTTACTGTTTGTAGCAGTCTGTCTTCATATTTAAATGAACAGTGGTGTCTCGCCGCTGTTGTCCGTGTATTATGTACAGCCGATAGTATTCGCAGGTTTCTGGAGACGAGCAGCGAAGACTGTGTGGTGAGCAAGCGAAATACAATGAGCGTTCTGGCATGGGGCTTGGCGTGGGTCTCACCACCTACGGCTCCGTGGCCTATCAACTCAAGGATGCCAACATGGAAGCATCCGGTACAGTCGACTTCGTGTGCAGAGCTGCTAAGATCATGAACAGGACCAGTAAGTTTTACTTGAAAAAAATCCGATACAGTTGCCTGGGCTGGGAAGGTACTACCACTAGCCTCATAAGCTACCGTGACGCAAATCTTGCAACAAGTTGAGTAGGTAGGTGCCGGAGATGCATTATAATTATGAGGCGACCATCTCAGTCCCTAACTCTTCCAAGTATAACCTAAGATAGGAGTTAGGTCGGTCGTGATGATCCACACCAGATGACCTGCATGCTTGTTTGCTCATTCTGCAATGCGAGTCTCTGCAATTCTTTTACAGTCTTTTATTTTAGCTTGTAATTCTTGTTGCAGTTGTAATGACGGTGTTCCTGGCCTTTCTGTCAACGTTGCCGGTCATTATGCTAATAGTGGGTGAGTAACGATTAAAATTATTCTGCAACTCATTACACATACAAATGGTGTGGTTAATTAGATGAACGTGCACTTGTAAGCATAATTTATCGTTGTGATGCAGTGTGCCATTAACAATTTTATATGTGATGTACATTCTTATTTGCTACACATTTAAGATAAAAAAAAATTTAATGACATTGTTTGCGTAATTAAATATGAAAGAAAATACGAATAGCTTCTTAGGGATTTTTGAATCCTGTCTCTGTTGTTGATTTCGAAAGACAAAAGACATCATTACGGTGAACGATAAATTAGTTACAGTCCTTTTCAACAAACTCTAAATCAACATTATTCAAATAAAGCAACAAACGGTACACAAATTAAAATCTAAGTCATTACAAGCACACAAAATAGAACCCAGTTTTCCATTATAAACAGAATTATACGGAATTTTGAGAGAAGCGAGTTAATTTGGATTTCGTTACCCTGAGCGATGAACGTTGTCTTTTGAATTTCGAAGTAGAGGCATTTCCCTGAAATTGCCTGTGATCTCATTTTTGGAATATTGTTGACATTCGGAGAATTATTCGATAAGTTTGTTTACTTGTTGCTAAAATTGTTGTTTTTGGTTATGATGAGACATGTCTAATTTTAATGCATAACTTTGAAGTGTATGTTCGGAAACTTTTACCTTATATGGTCTTACCCTCATTTAGCTATTGTATTGTCTGAAACGGCCTCATGTTTGTTTTGATACCAAATTAAGTAACATTTACAGAAATTTGAAATGTGTCGAAGGAAAGTGTGACCTATTAGAAGTAGAACCTAACCTTTTAATACCAAGTGGACAGAAGGGAAAATTGAGAATATTGTAATATATAAAGAAGTGTTGGCAAACCTTATTATATATTTTACTTAAAATCCTTAAATGGTTAACAAGGTCCAAATCTTGTTCATTCGAACTGGAAAGCATAATATACATATGTATTTTACCCCCAAAATCAATTCCAGATTACATTAGAGGGGTTCAACTTCCACGAATCAATCTATTCGTGTTTCAGGAAACGTTAACACGTTCCTCGAATATAATCAGAATTGCTCAATGAACGGATCTCATCAATCTTTGCATCTTTTTCGTCGGTCCCTTTTATTGTTTCCCGCATTGAGGTGATCGTAGATTTTATTGCTTTCCCATTTTCCTCGAGGGACTCCTTCGGGAAATCCCACCTTGTTTTATATGCCGTTGGCGATGATTACGTGCGAGCTTTCTCATTTCCCTCCATTTCGCGATTTAGTACAACAACTTGAAATATACCTGCAAATGTTACATTCGTTTCTTATCTTGCTTTGAAGATACTTTAGAAGTACTATTGTTCTAACTCAGACGTTTTACTTTATTTAGTTCGAAGGTTTCTGGATTAATTTCCCGGCAGGGCAGAATTTCAAATTATGATTTCTGGTCTCAGACTGGGTGTTTGTCTTATTGTCATTGTGTGTGTCCATGGCACTCATGAAATAGGGAATCCTAGTGCAGAGTTACGAATGTGAATCGTTAATTTTTATACTGATCTCTAATTTTAAACAAAGACAAACCAAAACAAAATTTTCTTGTCTATTTATTGAAAAAATTTACATAGTCAGCTATAACATGTAATAAAAAAGATCTCAACTAGTTTTGGCAAACTGTTAACTAAGTTATTGAGACTTGTTCAAGTTATGATCCAACTTTAGTGATAAACTTACCAACAGACACATTCATCGACTATGTAATGAATGAACTATGTTCAGTAATCAGTACATTGAACTTAGTTGGAACATTTAATCAAAAACCATTAGTGCCCGTACAGTATATTAGTCTGAGGCAATTATTAGATGGGCTCTTGGAAGTGGAGAGTACTTAATCTTGTATAATATGATTTGAAACCATTTGGCTGTATTGAATGTAATGTGTTAATGTTTATTGTTATAAATGTTCTTTGATACTTGATTCTTATGCGCAAATCCAAACCACTTTAGGCCAAAGGTTCGGATGGGGATTAAACTCTGAACGGAATTACATGCAGGAATGACTAATTCCAAACCACAAAACTGACTAATCTAAACTAAATTCACATCTCTCGACTCTATTTCTTTAACAATTTGTCACGTTTCTTTGGAATTCTAAAATAACAAATAGATTTTTCACAGCTTTTGTTACTCCAGCTCTGTTAATAAAATGGGCACAATGTTCAGTAGACATTCGTTAATTTAGAACCGCTATAGCTCAATGTAATTTAGGATCCACGCAGATGGTTGGTTGTCTGGAATTGCTTTGAGACGTCCATTATCGGAGTAACAGGCGTCGTGAGGACGAAATTTAATTCTCGTCTAATACGGTTTATTCATGTTGGAAGTTTAAATTTAGTACAATCAACAGATACGTGGTTGGATTATGAACTGTCTCGCATAATTATAGATGGTAAAATTGCACTCTTGGGCGTTCCAGAAATTATTAAACATAGGTACACATTATTATTAAAATAAAAATTTTTACGTAAGTATGTTATACATAGATATGTTATTAATCAATTACAGCCATGACATATGAAATTATAACTTACAGTTTGGTAATTTTCGTGATTGCCTGACGTCAGGAAGTCAGAATCAGTAGCGAGTTACGTATTTTGTACTTCTTTGAAAGTTACCAACCATGTTTTAAATCCAGGAGTGCAGTACATACGTGATTGTCCTGCTGAACCCCGTATCCCGGTCTACATGGTGGTGGGCGGAGCTGCTGGTGGTGTTGGGATCTGTTGGCTGCTGTGGGCACAGCTGGCCAGCAGAAGCTCCAACTCTTCAGCTAGCGTGCCCGAAAGAATCTTGGCGTATACATTGACAGTGTTCTTGATGGGCTGGTAAGTAGAACAATATCTTGCTCGACATAACTTATAACCGCATCTTATTCAACAGAACTTTCGAAGGGATTCAATTTAATTAAAAAATCTGTTCTATCTTCATCGATTGTTTATATTCAACAACATTTACTATTTTCCTGCTGCATAACTTTATTATTTGCTGCTTATCAAGCATACTCATAGTTTATTAAGATGGAATATACGAGTATTTCTAAATGTACCTACTGATATTTTCTAAAACATTTCCTCTGAACCCTCATAGAATAATTTACAATTCCAAAGCTTGTTAATTGGAACGTCAAGCATTGATTTATTGATACTTTGATTGACGTCAGTGTTTATGCAGACCTAATCGAACTGTCGAACAGTGTCGAAGATTCTCGTGAACTATTTAAAATAGTTTCGGTGTTAAATGAAGGAATATTAAGGATTATGTGATATTTGTGATTATTAGGTGAATTTATCTCTATCTTGATGACATTGATTTACATAAGATACGATTTATACGATACTTTACGTAGAAAGTTTACTAATATTTATAATAATTTTATTAATCTATTTGATGTGTTATAAAAACTACCGCTTTCTAAACATAGATTGAAAAATTGAAAATAATGTAGGTACATTAGTGAAGCATTTTATTTTTGTCCTAAAACTAAGACACGATATTCATTAAACTTACCTTTACTATTTCTCTATTTATTTTTACTAGTTAAGTTTTTAAATCGAGCATTCTTCTTCTCTCCATTTGAAATATTCTTGTGGCTGCAATTTTAATCATCTTACGTCCGCAATTCCGAAATAATAGCTAAAATTGCCGTTCGGGGATTATGGATATTAAAACAAAAGTTATGAGCGTAGGAGGCAGATTTCAGCTCAAATTCTGCCGGAATGAAAGCAAAACAAATGAACAAAACGAGAATTTTCGATACCAAAGTAAAAAAATATAAATAGATTCCTGTTATATTGTGGTTAAACTTTTCCTCTGTCATGGACAGATAACTTTTATTATCAACAAATAAATTTACTAAAGCTCGGTAGTAAATACAAAGAAATATAATGAAATGAAAGCATTTACGAGTATTGTAGTCGATATATGAAATAAGTAGCTATCCACTTTAATCAAAAACTTTCGTATAGTTCTGTGGTTTTAATATCAGCTTTAGCTTTTCGTTTGACGGGTCGTTCTATTCTTATTACAACAAGTATGCTATTGTTAAAATCCCATACAGAAATCACTAATCCACGTGCATATGAAATATTTCATTCGGTTTCAGATAATCTGTGTTTTAATTTGTATATAGTGACATTATGTTAACCGAAACTTATACCGCCTGTCTATCTTAGTAAAGATAAAGAAGATAAAGATTAATGCCATGCTGCTAATTATTGAGGTCGTAGTAGATTTTGAATCAACGAGTCATGACATTACAAAGATTAAACAAAGCATCAAAGATCTTTGAACTTGGCAAATCTTTACCAAATTTAACAAATTCTTCAACGCTCGTGTTCCACTAATTGGGGCTGGTCCCTCAGCTCTTTTATCAGGAACCCGCTTTTGTTCTTTGACACACCGTTATTCTCATTGCATTATCAACTTTGTCAATATGGAATAAACGGAGAGATTAATTCAAAAATGTTGTTATTAAACCTTTACGTATTAGCTCTTTATGTTTCCATAAGGAAATTATTCTGATATTGAAGATCCAAAGTTCGGTCAGAATATAATACTCTGTTTTGTTTTTAGGGTAGTAATATGTATGTATAGTTACATAAAATATAGTGAAATATAATATATCGCAACCTGTCACAAGTTTAAGATATTTATTCAGATTTCCCAAGAAAAAGCAACCTCTCAACAATTTAAGCTCTAGCTTTTAGGCAGAGCTCCCGGCGAAAGAGATCTTAGATAAAATTTATTTTTAACAAGACTCAGAAGCCGGGTCATCCTTCACAAGGCACTTTATACCTGCGTTTCAAGGAATGAAATGTTCTTGTACCGCTCAAATAGATTTATGTTCTCCCGTTTTTACTTCCAGGCTATCACTAAACTTTATTAATCCATTACCTGTTTGTAGTACCACAGAATAGATAATAGTACTGTACTAACAGAAACTTCACTCCGCAATTACATTTAAATAAATAGTAATTACTGCTGTGACGTAATAAGGACAATTCAGTCCACACACTGCCCGGATGCTTTTGACAGATCTGGGCTTCAAGTCATAATGAAGCCACAATTTTATTGTCTACATCTCTATTGTTTTGGTAATTGAATCTACTAATTCTAAAATGGTTTTTGGATGGTGTTCCACTAAGTTTAAGACCATTGATTGATCAGTTATAGTGGGGTTATAATGGCGTCACTGCGACCTCAAAATGGTTATAAAAAAGAATACTTGGAGCCTTGCTACATTTATGTGTTGCTTTCAGTAAGTGAAAATAAACATCAGTTTCATAAAAAGGCTTTGAATGAAAAAAAAAAAAGTCGTACATTAAAACACTGTTATCAACAATCAACTGATTTTCTGGTATTGGAATTATGGAGCTCCATAGCGTAAAGTATAAGTTTAAAGGATTTGCATCGGTCTTCATTGAAATTCAGTATCTGTTTAATCCTGACGAAGGATAATTCAATTAAAATGTCCCTTTATCAAACTGTCCCTTTAATTTTGCTATCAACATTTAGTAACAATTTCAGCTGCTTCTGCTGCTGATTTAAAAAACCATCCAATTATGGTGACTCTAAAAACAGAGCCATTGCTTGCTATTGATTGCTTCATCCTCACCAGGTTTGGGTTCGGTAATTACTGGACGCTGGGTATTATGTGGCCGGACTATGCACCGACGCTTTTCGAGCCGAACCAGTGGTGCCACAGGACGCTTTATATCTTCGCTCTCACGCAACTTGGTGTCGTGTGGGGCATTATCGCCTTACTCGTGCTGTTGCTACTTGCACTTATCATCTGTCAGGTAAGTGCTGGATAGACATTAATCTGAATTTTCGACGGGAATATTAGAAACCAAATGACAGGAAAAGGGAAAAATATAGTGAGCCAAATAAACAACACCCAAACAATGTATTTTATTGCCACTAACTTAATACTGTCCGTCCTTAATGTAACGAATATCTAAATCTACCCATTTTGTGGATTTTCAGTTATTTTAATTGAAATTTTCCTTAAATAAAACATGGCTTCAAAACTTTATGCTTCTATCGTATATAACTTTTAACATTCATCTGAAAGTGTAGAGACTTTCAGCATAGTTTCAATCATAGCTTCATTGAGGAACTCTTAGGTGTCTCTTTAATAAATCTTGGGCTTTTTCTAATTTTCCAACAATGTTGATTGATGGCTAAGCCTTGTTGTTGCCTATCAGGTATTCGGCTGCGGGTGGCTAGGTCCACCTAGGTACAAGTAGCAACGGCGCAGCGTCGTGTTGGAGCTCTGGCACCGCAACATCAACAACACGATGGACGTTGCTGGCGCCTTGCTGCCCTTCACGCACGTCGTCCGACCGGAGCTCACTATCCACGTGCAAGAAGTCCTCACGCAAGCCGACAGAGATGCTACCGATTCCCCCAAAAAGCAAATCCCCCAAATAAACGAGCCCGATAAAAGTGACGACGAGAAAAGCCCGGTCAAAACTGGCAAAGAGTGCGTGAAGGATGGACGGAACGGCAGAAAGAACCAGGCCTGATGGTTGTTGGTTGTGCTGCCTCCGCACGGCAAGAAGCATGTGCATTTTGAAGCAGCGGACAAAATATACTACTTTTAGTGCAAGTGAGTTTGTGATTGTGTGGAGTGTACGAGTCAGGTTAGCGATTAAGTGTTTATGTTTAATGCACTTTGTGCTCAATATATTTTTGCGTTGGTTAAAATGTCTTGTTTTATGGCCGTTAAATTTGTTATAGGTACCTATAACTTAAATGAACTTTATGTTTTATTCTGGCGTCCGAAAGATAACTTTATAATTGGTTATGAAAGGATGAAGATTAAAAAATATTGTAATAGAATAGGTAGGATATTTCTTTCGAAGGTTACTTTGTTGTAATATTGATGTTGCGAAAGATTAATATATTGCTTATATTATACTTAATATAGATTTTTCTTATAATGGTAAATTTATCTAATAAAAATATTTTATAGGTATTTATAACGCAATAAATGCAATTTAATAAACGGATATCCTATCGAAATGATTAATGCTATAATGTGTAGAATTAAATGTATTTCTTTTGCTACGGATTTTAAGATTTAATATTATTGTAAAACAACGAATATTTAAAACTATTTCATATATTATCATTAGCTATACTTATATATTAGTGTATATAATTTTTTATTAAATGTAGATAAAGAATATCAATTCACTTACGCAAGTATATCAAAACTATGTTATTTAGGTAAAATATTACAATATACATTTATATGTATTAATTATTATTAATGCGAATATCGTAGTATAAGATTGATGTCCAGTATTAGAGAAATCTTCAATCAATTATATTTAAGACCAAAATTAAAATAGGATCAGTAATTTATACCTACATATCTGTAATCATTTTATGTACATATTAAAATTATATATAAATATATAGAGCACCTTTATCAAATAACTCACCCTGTACTCGTTTTTAAATAAAATGTTTGTGTCGTCAAAGTTATTATAATAGTGATAATGGTTTGAGTCTTGAAGAATTAATAATTATTAAATTGGCAATATACTGGTTAATATTAAATTGGTAATAGCTAACATTTAAAAATTGAACAATACAAACAAGATAGAATTATTTTGTACTGAGCTGCAATCCTAATGTCCTCACGTTCTAACGACTTAATGGCTGGTCACGTATGAAGGAACATATGCTACATATAGCGATACTCAGGATGATATACACTGACTCTAGGCTATCATGCTGAGCAAAGAGTCAGTACAAATATGAAAAATAAACTTAGATAGATGAACCTGGACACTTTTAGAGTGCCGAGCTGCACGTGAGCCTCTCTGAATCTATTTCAAAGGCTGATACAGTTTTTGCTTTCAAAGCTGATAAACTTGCATTGGAATAAGGTTTTTTTAATTTTTATATTTCAACGACTCGTGTGGCGTAGAGGGATAACGGTCCGCCATTCAAAGGGTCATTTTAAATGAATTTATTTAGAGTTTTGTTTCCGGTTTGTGTGTTTAATCTTTAAATAATTTATGATATTCAATTTTTAATTTGTGTAATCTTAGTGTGTGTCCATGGTAAACCACGACACAGCGACTTCTTGTGTAGGGCTATTTATACTCATGATGACGAATACTGATGGCTATCAAACTAAGCAAAGATTCAGAGTAAATAAAAAAAATCTAAATTAATAATAACGTTTCACACTTACAGCCCCACACTAGGATTCCCTGTGTCGTGCCATGGGTGCCATGGACACATACGAAGACAAATACAAAAAACAGAAATATAAATTCATCACTTAAATTTCTGCCCCACCGGGGATCGAACCCGGGACCCTTCGAATGGTGGACTGGCGTACCCACTACAACAAGCAGGTCGTCAAAATATACACATAAATACATAGATTTGAATATACATTTATTTCGAGGCGTTATTTATTTAAATGTCAAAGCAAATAAATACCAATCACTATGATTTTGGCTAAATTACTTATTAATATTTCAAGATTCACAACAAGGTCACGACAAACTGCGTGGAACAGGCTTTAATAGACAGAGTGGTGTGGAACATTACTATTTTTGTAAGAGAGTATAAGTATTAACATAATAATGTGTGTCGTATTTATGTATTTAATGTGCTTTTAGCCGCCGCACCTTTTACCTATGATCTTTTAGCGACATTATGTGGCCGATGGATAATACAACAGCTAATTGAGTCAACCTTTTCACAGACTTTTTAACGCATGAGCTATAGTGGATATGCTTTTAATGTCGGAAACTGTATAATTTTACTAGCTAATTATATTACTAGCAGGGGTATAGTAATAGGTACGTGCAAGATACGAAGTGGTGTATGGGAGCGCGATCAAAGCATGTAAAAAGGTTCTAAATCAGTGAATCCCAAGTATCAGGTAGACCCCCAGATCTCCAAGAAGATTCGACAGAGGTTTATGTTGGTGTGAAAAGAAAATAGAGGTACACTAAAGTTCCAGGGAGACCCTCGGATGTCCAAGAGGGGTCGACAGGTCGACATATTGTAAGGTTGTATGTGGAGTTTATCTCCCTTTCGGTAGTAACTACACTATCCTCGCGATTAATAAAAGACATTAATAAAAGTTACATTATCTCAATTAATGACTTTGTATGAACATGAAATGTATCTAGATGTCTCATTTAACTCATTAATAATTATGCATATCGTAGTAAATATCAATATTAGGATGCAAAAATTTTTATCTTAAAATCATAAATCAACCCGAATACCAAATTAGTTTTAGTAGTTAGTAGTAGTTTTAGATTTTTAGCTGGCACTGTAAACGTATTTGATTTTAATTACCTCACTTTTTTTTTATTAATTTTACTTACCTTACTTTACCTGTTTATGCTAACCCGCTGTTTGACGGTGTAAAGGCAACATAAATATGCAATTAGACTTAGTTTATCTTAGTTTTTTTAGTTTCTAGCTAGTCGTTCTCCTCGTCTATTGACGACTCCAGCATAGTAGCACGCCGAAGTCAGCTGAGATTATATTTGTAAGTACATCTAGGGGTTGCAGACACCACCCTACATGCTCAGGGAGTTAGTGATTGATGGATCGATGGATGCAATAAATTATGAAAAATGGTAAATAGATTGTCAATCTAAGCCAACAATTTAACCCCTTTACGACTAGATGTAGCGAGGCAATGCTGTAACCCGTAAAACGATAATTTTAGTACCTGTATGTTCCACCTTCGAGTAATAAAACTACAAGGGAAATAGGAATGCCCTAGTTCCCTATGGTCAAGGTAGAAGATGCAATTAACAGAATGTAGGTACCTATTAGCACGACTATTATGGCGCTCATGTTATTTCATAGTGTATAGTTGCCAGTATTAGAGAAAAAGAAATAATATATAAGTTAGTTGATTTTATCTATTCAATTAATTCTTTGTACAACATTTAATTCACAAGTGCGAGGAGCATTCATTTGCTCGAGTTTCCGTTCTATCCGCTGAAATTTGTTCAGTGAAAACAAAAAAAAATATCGAAAATATACCGTCAGGCTGGACAATTTAAGGATACTTCATGCGATATTTGTCACGACCGACAATTGTAGTAAAAATATAGCTTTTATTTGAAAAAGGCTTTTTGCTTGTGATCTTGAGTGTCTGTACTGATATGACGTATATATTTATAAAACTTGTTTTTATACCTAAAGTAATATTACTAATATTTACCATACATTTTCATCTGTAAACACTACATTTTTTTACAAAATTCCTTTTGAATAGATCGTCCTTTAGGAATTCGTCCCCAACACAGACCAATTTTCGGATCAAAACCTTTTATACCTTATTTGTATGAAAATCCTATATCCATTATACATAATAATATAATTATAGAACATTGAACCAATAATACCAGGGATTTATTCATTTGTACGGTGCTTTGTTTATTTTTTTAAATATGTATAATTATATATTGTAATGTATAAAACACAGCAATGCGTGTAGAATTGAAAACTTGTATAGAAATAATTTATTCACGATAATTACGTAAAATATAAACTTAATTATACACGTATGAAATTGATGTATTGATGTAGAAACTTCTAGGAATTATACTTATGGATTTGGGAACATAGATAAAAGGTCTTCAGATTCTGTAGTTATTTTTATAGGAAAATATTTAAATCGATTCATATAATGTTTAACCATAACACATTACGTATTGTATAATGTAACCACTTTAGGAAAATTTAAGAAGACACTTTCTGTATATTCGCAAATTATTTGTAATGTATAATTTGTAATTTACAATATAGTAAATGTATAACAGTATTATGTAGTGATTATTTCATTATTCTTTTTTCAAAACCTATACTTTATAGGTAGGTACTAAACTTACTCAATATATAACAAACCATCTATATATTATATCTAATAAACTCGTGCAAGAATTGCACAGACAATAAATTTATTAAATTTTTACAGACATAAAAAAAACAAAAATAAATTATTCCACATAAAAGTAAAAAATAATCTTCTTAACACCGAAAACAATTTGCTGTACTACTAACTCCAAATAAGAGGGCATATGAATCGAGATAAGCCCCCATTTCCTTCCGAGAGACCATTGGGACGCGAATTAAGCAGCATTTGGACGTAGATGGACCGTTTTCTGTTATTGGAGTGTTCATAAAGAAAACACAATGCTGGGAACACACTCTTTATTGCAAATTGAAAGAAAATTGGGGTATGAATGTGGTTTGCACTCTTGTATTATAAGAAGATTAGAAGTAAAATTCAGTCGAGGATGACTGGTTTTTCCTGTTTCGGTGATAGACGAACAGACAGACAGCATAGTGTTAGTAATAGGGTTTTAACCTTTGGGTACAGAAGCCTAAAAATTGGGTATCCATAGTTTACAGCGACCACCTAATCAGTTGGCCTGAATATGAAGTATGGTACTTATTTAAGACTAGCGACCCGCCCCTGCTTTGCACGGGTGCAATGCTGATACTGAATACACTAAAGAAAAACTGTGAACGTTTATACATATAAACCTTCCTCGTCAATCACTCTATAGACAGAGAAAGAAAAAGCGACTTTGTTTTATACTATGTAGTGAAAAGATAAGATAAAAATAATTGAAATTTGTGCAGTATTCAGCGAAGCGAGCATTAATGATTTTTATTTTAATATTATAATGTACATACTATATACATCCTTACCGCTCCATTGAGGTTGTAACTTTTACTGCCTCTGACATTTTATGGGGATAATGTTACGCAGGTAAATGCCGCTCTAAATTTACCAAGTGTGTGGCCTTGAACTTTCGTTGCGTTTGGTCGAAATATTTTTTGTACAAATTCTAAGTGAAATATTGTATAACAGGAAAAAGTTGAACAGGATTTTTTAACGCCTACATTAACCAAGTTTTAGCCAAGTCTACTGAACAGTTTTATATACCATTTTCATAGCATGTTATTCAAATAGATGCTACGTTAATCCTATTGCCAAGGACGTCGAAATCCAAGCGTTGCTAGTATGAATAAAAATACTAAATTACTAGTTTCTGATGTGAAGGTTTCACTGCAGTTAATTAATAAAGAAATAAATCAAAAATATCGCTTCACACTCCCAGCCTCACACTAGGATTCCCTGGGTCGTGGGTGCCATGCACACACACAAAGACAAATACACAAACACCCAGACCGAGAACAGAAATCCAAATTCATCATTTAAATTTCTGCCGCGCCCGAGATCAAACCCGTGACCCTCCGAATGGTGGACTGGCATGGTAATCAATACACAATACGGAACGTCACATAATACCCAAGGACTACGTTGTTATTTCTTATAACTGAGATGGCCGCCTTATCAAGTTTTGCTATTGAGTAGATACCTACACTTCGTATCAGAAACACAATAAGTAAGATTCAAGAGAAAAACAAAAACGAATATGTTGGGAAGGTTCCAACTTCAGTCATGTAGACTGCCGTAAGGAAATGATAAAACATTTGTTCGAGTACCTTTATACAACGGAAATTCTACAATTCGGGCAACCTTGAACTCACTGTCTCTCAGCGACCCTCGTCAGATGATACCTGATTACAAGACGGGTCCGCTCCACGCAAATCCGTTTATATTGTTTGTTTAAACCCATATGTTGTCAGTAAACGTTACATGGAGGGCTATATTTTAATGCCTTATAACAGTGGTTGGCAACTTTTTGGCCGTGTAAGCCCTTTAGGGGCAAAATATAAAAATACGGGCTGCATAGTGGTACCTATAATAGAGCGCAAAGTGGCCGCACTAATGATTTATTAACCGACTTCAAAACATGTAGAAGATTCTCATTTCGACTATAATTTTTTATGTTTGTTACCTTATAACTTTAGACTGGGTGAACGGATTCTTTTTTATTTGAAAGCTGGTGCTTTCTATGTGGTTCCATTTTAGTTTGGTTCAGTCCTGACAGTAGCTTCCATGAGGTGAGAGATCCATATAAGTCTTATATTTGTAAATTTGCATTAAGTATGTACGCGGCAATTTTAAAGTCGATTGTTTTCGTAATGTCAGTTATAATCTATACGTAAGTTGATGTTAACAAATGAAAAAATATTATATTTAATTTTATTTATGAGTAGAAGAATAACTAATTCTGATGGAAACATAATGTCTCTCGGTCTGCCCTAATAGGAACGCGGTATGGCGACAGAAAGATTTAAGAAACAAAAGCTAAAATAAAAACATCAAATAGTGTAATTTAATCCGCTTTAAATAACAAATGCGCGGTATAAAAGAAATAATCGAACCAACATTGTAACCTACAGCAAGGGCACCGTCTATCTGACATTCAGGGTGCAGAGTGCCGTCGTGCGGCGCCATAAATCTATCACGCTGTAACCTTGACACCGTGACTTTCGGGGGACCCTCGTCACATTTTCCTGTCACTGTGTTGATTCCTACATAAGCGATCTCCTGTAGGAATCAACACAGTGAAGTTTTAATAACATCATTCTAACTTCACAAAGTTATTCAGCTTGTCATTTTAATTTGACCAGTAATGCTTATAATCTATTAAAATTAATGTTTAAGTAACTCTTTATTGCTGTATGTACCTGTACAATTTTTGTTGAGCTATATGAATAGGTATGTAGGTTTGTAGGTGGTAGAACTTGGATGGTTCGATCGGAGAAGCAATTCATTTGTGTTTCGGTGGAAAGGTGCAATTGCCGGCCACACTAACATGAGGCGACCATCAGCCTCTGGGGTAGTAGCGTAACTATATGCGACCAGGCAGGACACAAGAATGTTGCTGTCCATGGGCGGCAGCGACCACTTAACACCCGG
>DWQK01001732.1:0-14766 GCA_018231225.1 Noctuana stator
AACTCGTACTTATCCTTGGCACAAATAACATCTACAATTTTGTTTTATAAGTACTTACGATTAAATTGAATTATTATCTACCTGGTGTTCTTATTTAAGCAGTTTCTTTACTTTTCCCTTATTAAATTGTAAGCCGACCACTTTAAGTACCTACTCATAAAAATGTTTTCCCTTGAATAAAAGATGGACTATCTTGACCAGCGTGTTGCCACGTCCTAAACCCATCTCATATCAGGAGAGAAGATAATACGAGTAGGTGGCTGGTGGCTGGCGCGGGGACAATGAAGAGTTTATCTGTTTGAGATCACTAATTTCTGGTTAGATATCTCTTCTTCGTTTGATTCTTGATAGTCGAATTCTTAAGTAGTGTTTAAAGCTTATTGAAAATAGGTAATTGAAATCCATACGAAGGACATAATATCGAAGGACATAATATCGACAAAAATTTAGAAAACACAGAAAACAAAAATCATGACTAAACCGTGAAGAAAAAACATACCGGTTCAGCAACTTTTATGAACAGGGGGGACCACAGTTTAATTTCCTAATTTTCAAACATTCTTCAAGCCACGACAGGTTGGAAGACTCCATCATCCGATCGGAAGGACCCGTCAACGCGAACATTTTGAATGTTTGTCATAGGTAGGTACAACAACGGCGTATAATTTCCTCTTTAACTTAAATGGCTTTGATGTGCGGTAAGTAGATTTTCAAACAGCTTTTCTGTATTTCATTTGCTCGTATGTTTTTAATTTAACGAGTGTGCTGATGGTTGATGATTGATGATAATCTATACTAATATATAAAGCTGAAGAGTTTGTTTGTTTGTTTGTTTGAACACGTTAATCTCTGGAACTACAAGTCGGATTTGAAAAATTCTTTTTGTGTCTGATAGCTACATTAATGAGGAGGGTTATAGACATATCAAGCGTTACGTCACAATTCTTAAAGCGGGTGAAACCGCGTGACACAGCTAGTAGGTAATAAAACTGTTTAAAATTCCGGTAATTTTGATTGAGTAGGTATTTCATGCTTCGACGCTGACAGACCTACAAAGTTAAACCAACACTGACCTCCAATTAAAATTAGACTTAAGTACAAAAACGAAGAAATACACAAAATAAGAAATCTTTTGCAATTCAATGCCTAATGATGGACATAAAACCTAGTAGGTAGGTATCGTTCGGTAAAGAGGTTCATTTTACTTTCTCCCTCTGGAATGAAATTAACCATCCGACAATTTTAAATTAAGCCTACCAAAGATGTATTCCCGAAAAAGAAAACTTGCCGCGGTTTAATGAGATTTAAATAATTAATGAGCGTGCCAAATTGGTTTCTTTTTTTTTCAGTAAACGGGAGCTTCGGGGGTTGCAATGAAAAACAAGCTATAATTGCAATTCCGTCCGCGCGGGACAACCCTGACTTTTACCTTAGGGTAGTACATTTTAAAATTTAATTTAAGGAAGAAGGAAACCCCATTATCATTACCTAATTTATTTTTACCTACAAGTTATTCTTTTAGAACGATTTACACTAAGTTGATAGTTCCTCGATCTGCCTTAATTATGCTTCCATTATTCTTTGTAGATTCATTGCTGAATAGACCTACTTCTGTGGGTGTGCCTGACTTTACCTTACTTAGGCACCCTTAGGTAGGAATCTCTATCTGGTCATGTACCATTTAAGTATGTTGTTTTTCCAATTTCGTTCAGACATACCTAAGTAATAAAGTCAGGTACATCCACAGAAATAGGTCTACGGTTAGGACACGTAATCCGTTTCATAATAATTATCTAGGTAATATCTGAAACTACGTTAGTTGAGACCCAATTAAAACTTTTATTCTTTCAGTGCCATCTATTTCTAATTTGATTCAAACTCATTGCAAGGTTAATATCATGATGAGCCCTCGGCATATCTACTCAAAAGAGTATATAAATGTTTTCTCTCTCTTTAAAGTTTTTGACAGCAGTAGGCATGTAGCCATAATATAACAAAGAATTGTGTGATTACGTTGGACGTTAGAGTTAGATAAATACATTTTTCTTGAATCAATTTCAATGCACGACCGTTACACAATATTCCACATGATCAATCTTGAAGTAATTTTCTGAAATGTACGAAACATTTCAAAAACTTGCTTTTCTAAGCAAATTTCAGTTCGTTGGTCCTACATAATGAAACTGTCGCAACTTATCGCATAATCTTAACGGAATATGGGAATCGTACGATTTAGATATTCAAATGATTGACATCTCTCCAGGCGGTCAACCGCTAACCGTCTGAATTATTTTGCAATTTCACCCCTGCTCACCCCAATTCACGAGTATAAGCTACCGTTAGGTACTTATTGTTACTTGATTCTGACCACAATAAAATTGAAAAGATTGTGATCAAACATAAAAACAATTTTAATTCTATTCGAGTCCTAACGGCTTCTTTAGTGGTAGGTAGGTAGATCTACTCATTTATCTCCCTACTACTTACATAATTTATCTTTGTGATATAAATAGGTAGGTTACTAATAAACGTACGTACGTATCTCGTAAATGTTATTTGAATAAAATAACAATCTAGATGGTTATCTGTTATTACCTATATATTTAGATCTAGGTATTTTGTAAAAAGTTGACAAACAGATATACCTACATAGGTAGGTACCTACTTACAGATTTATTGCAAAAATACATACTTACATAAGTACCTACTTAACTTATAGGTACTCTATAACAATACTGGATATAATCCCATAAAGGTTACCTCCACAACTACTTACATTCCAGAAAATATAATTATCAATATAATTTAATATTGATATACAAATTAGTCATAGATATATGTAATTACGAGTATATCTCGTTTGTTTTAGATAAAGCACTTACACCATAATTAGTGCCGAGTGGCATGCGTGCTGCAGGCTGCAGATGGCAAGAAGCGAGCGGTGCGCGTACTACAGTCGCGCCTCGCGTGCTATGCTTGTGCCACCCTAAAATACTGTTGTCGGCCCCGTTACACAAAAAACGCACCCAGATTGTTTACTCCACTTTTTACCTTTTTTTAAACTTCTGTTTAGCTTTTTATACGTATTTTCGTCGCTGCGCACGCGGCCACCGCTTTTGTACGAATCTCATTGAAGCGTTATGCGTTTCTATTATCGTGGACGATGTCGAGGTGATTTATTTTTAAATGTTTAGTTAAATGGAGATAATCGCGTAAATTGATCAGCCCTCCTTCTGTAATTTGTTGTTACTATTAAATCATAACCAATTGAAATATCTATGTAATGGAAGTGAATTAAAAACATTTATTTAATAACCCTTTAGGTACTTAATCTCTTACCGTACCCACCTCCCTTGGCTTTACAAGCTCTACCATCTGCAATATTTGCAGAGATTAAGGAATTAAGTAAGCAATTAGGTACTTATAATACCTACTAGGCTTCGGTTGGGGCAGGTTTCAGCTGGACGCATTATATTTGAGGTGACCCTGGGTCTCATTCAATGACTACTAAAGGTGACCTGCATACTCGTTTGCTACTTGTATAGGCCGCAAACTTTTCAATCCACCTTCGTATTTAACGATAGCTATAATACACATGTTGTAAATAATATGCCTCGTCACATCTTTTCAATGCCGATCGTGTTCATCTTGAGATAGGATGAGTTTGAGGTAGGGTCATCAACCACTAGGCTAGTCTGTTTACTATGTAGAAAAGAAAATAACATTATTCTCTGAACGAAATTGAAATACAATTTCGGATAAATCCCAACCTCTGTCATAAAAGGTTTCAAGGTTCAAACAACTTATGATTGGAATAACCTATCCGTAACATATTAATTTGATGTCAAATAAAACAAATAGATGCTTGTTAAAAAAATGAAAAATATAATTTATAATAGATACATAATACTGTAAATTTAAAACAATTTAGATAAGTAACATTGGACAATATGGAAAGGAAGGTAAAATGTAGAAAACAATGCAAAATAAATGCGTAGTTCAGATACTTATAAAGTAAATATTTTTCCCGTATAATATTAATATATCAGAATAGTGTTAAACCTAAAATGCTTATACATAATTATTTCAGAATAACAAAATCAGATTCAATACTTCAATAGGAGTTTTTTTTTAATAATTTGCAAATATTTTTGCAAAGAATTCTGAGACTAAACTGACTAATGCTTGATACTATACAGTTTTGTAAATGGCTAGGCTGTTATTAAAATATTGAATGGCACCGTTTAATAAAACGGCTAAGCTGAAAGAAAAGCTGAATTGAAAGGCTAATTGAATTATTACGAGGCAGCAAAAGTCGAATCAGCGACTAAACTTTTCTATACTTAATATATATTATTATGATCAAGACGAATTGATTGTAGCTAAATATTCATTGTATTTCTTTTCTTGGGCTTGCTGTAACTTCTGCAGCTTCTTTATCAGACCTTTACTAAGTTCCTTGCCTTCGACATCGTGAGTCGGGAGACCCTGTAAGATAAAAACCATTGAACTACAATTCTGCATCAAAGCAAATGTTATATGAGGGAAAAGAGGACGTTTTTTCAGTCACAGTCAAGTAAAACCGTTGTCTGGCTCGAATTCTCCAGCTCTACATAATAATAATATGGTTCTTAAATGTATGTAAATTCAAGTATAAAAACAACTCCCAATTTTGTTACTTTGTAACGTATTATCTGACGTTCATCAAGTGTATAAAAATACCCTATGATGAATGAAAATGATTTTTTTTTATGATGGACTTAAGATATGACAGAGTAGATAATAACTGAAATGCTGAATAATTAATGTGCTACCGATAATATTAAAGGGTCACCGCATATAAGCCTTTCCAATCCGTATAATATATTCCATACAGCACAATAGAGCGCAATACATAAAAACAATAGACGTCATAATGAAAATTAGGACGTATTGATCCATTTATTAAAAACTAATTATTACTTATAAACCCTATTTTCTGTCATAAACGGAAGAATTATATTTTGATTAAAATAAATTTAATATACATACCTATCTAATAAGATACATAGTGCCTACTAATAATGAAGCTTTTCCCAACAATGTTATGGTAAAATTACAGTTTAAATGAAAACAAAAATATGTTACGTACTTTATCATCAAACTTGGAATATTTATCAGTTTCTTTTTTGAACATTTCAGTGGGTGGTATTTTTTTAAGTTCTTCCTTAGCCTTTTGCGCTTCTAATAACTCTTGCTTCTTCCTAAGCTTTTCTGCTTCTGCTCTCTTCTTTTCTTCCCTTTCTTTCATCAGTTCTTCTTTACTGACGAGCTTGACGACGGTTCGATCTAAAAGAATTAAACGAAATTTTTATATTAATTTCTCTGTTTATCTGCTAGTTTCCATATTTGCCATAGTATTTCAGTTGCTGTATTTGATTTGCGTTAAAAAAATAAAAATGTATCAGGCAGAACAAAAGACTTAATTAGTGACACAGCCGCACTACGTCTCCGCTGTACGTTAACAAGCCCGTACCCGGCTTGTCCTCGAGGCGCACGCCGAGCTCTGGCAGCACCACATCGCGCAGCTCGTCGCACAGCGCCAGCACCGCGCCCGCCGCCCCCGCAGCCGCCGCACCGCCCCCGGCAGCCCCCGCGCGCGCCGCCTCGCGCACTTGCCCGCGGAACGTGCTCAGTGCCTCCAGGTACGGCATCACTGCCTCTTCCAACTATGATCAAAAATACAAAAACGTACGATATTTCATTCATACGAACTGTTGCATGCAACTTAAACAATTCTTCAGATTATACTAGCTATTGGTAAACTTTTCGCAGATGGAAAAAATAGCACTGAGGCGTAACAGCACACCAGTGAAACCCAGATTTGCCAACTGTACTGTGTGCAAAACTTAATTATGTTAAGTACTCACGCAAGCATTATCAGCATCACCGACGGGGAAGCCGATCAGCCCACGCGGGCCTTCGACAGCGCCGAAGATGTGCAGCATGTCCGTAATGTAGCGCGCGGAGGCCGCCAGCAGCGGCGCGGGGCGGGGGCCCGTCTCGCGCAGGAACACGTGCGCGGCGCCCACCAGCTCTCGCAGCGCGTCCAGTGCGCTACGGGTGTCGATGTTGTCTGGAACAAATAAATCATATTGACTTACTTTTATGCAAGAAATAACTATTTTAATAAAGCCGTTCCGATTTTCCCAGTTATCATCAAATTTTTTATTGAATTTCTTTGCAATACACCTTTTGCTCAATTCTGTTAAACAAGCATTTTTGGATATATATGTATTACATAAGTAAAGTAGAGTAGTAAAAGAAATGGGAAAAAATATTTACCGGTTGTACGTATTTTTCCCTTTTTTTTTTACATATTCAAACATAATTATTATGCTATTTGAAGTCGCCAGTCGGTTAAAAGTAAACCTACCACAAAGTGCAGCATGCACTTGTTCCTTGACTGAAGAGAGCTTCGCAGCGAGGCGTTGTTCTTCAGGCCCCCACACGCCACCGCAGCCCTCGTCATAACCGCTTCGCAACGCATCTTTTACTGTTAAGAAGAATTCCTGCAATCATATGTACGGCTTCAGTTAGAAACACTCAACATTTTTGTAATTATATAATTATATGCAGATGTTAACCCGCCAAAATCAGACTGTTTATTTGATTTTATTGAAATTTTCTTTAAAAAGCAAAACCCGGCGACTACAGCGCTACCAATCGGTTCTTATGTTTCAATTTGAAATTAACCATTCATACAGTTTTTCCTTAAATCGGTTTTGCAATTTCTGAAGCAAAGTGACAAATGACTAATATTTTACTAGCCTATGCCCCCAACTGCAAATATACTACATCCAAGTTACCCACCCACCATAACATGAAAATAAAAGAATTGTTACACGAACCTAAAATCCAACTGTAACTTACATTAAATAATTTCTCAGTCTGAATGGCCATTTCCATTGTATTTTCTGAATAATCCAAAGTATCTTTCCAGCCGTGCAGTAAGAATGCAATGCGTAATTGTCGTGCTGTATGCCGCTGCAGCGCGTCCGAGATCGTTACAAAGTTCTTTAAGGACTTTGACATCTTGCAACCAGCGATTGTTAGGTGTCCAGTGTGTAGGAAATAGTTAACCCAACCAGGTGAATCAAAATGTGCCTTTAGAAGGAACAAAATATACATTATTAGAGCACTTAGATAGATATTTTTAAAAGATATTGTGTAGAAATAAGAATCATACTGAAATCGAATGGAAGTAGGATGTAGTGCACAAAATCTATGTAACACAGTACTATAGTACATTATATTTATATCATTATTTATAACGTTTTAATAAGATAGCAACATTTCACTCTCTTCCAAGTCATATAACTATATTATACAATACATACTACTGACCTCACTTTGAGCCAACTCATTATCATGGTGCGGAAACTTAAGATCCACACCCCCAGTATGAATATCAAGGTTGGATCCGCAGACATCTGAAGCCATTGCTGAGCACTCAATGTGCCACCCGGGTCGACCAGCACCCCACGGCGACGGCCACGACGGCTCTCCAGCTTTACTACGCTTCCATAACGCAAAGTCGTTAGGAGATTTCTTCTCTACAGTGTCATCGCTTAAATCGCCTTTAAAAATGTTTTTATGCACTTAAAAGCTACTGGAAAAATTATTTTTAGAACCAATAAAAATAGGGTCTGGAGTCCTTCAGTTAGTCCTTTTCGTAGCAACTCTTAAAAAGTTTGAATATTTCATTTGTTACTGATAGTTTCAATTCAAATTTATACTATAAGGATAACTATGAAAACATGAACCATATGTTATTTATTGCTTCATATTGGGTGTCGTACACCTTAATAAAATTATTGTCAATGTTTGTTGTTGTTGTTTTTTTTTAAATATCTATTTTATGTAGTAATAAAATTTATTCAATTATATAAATAGGTATGGCAATGATGCTGCTCCTATTGGTTCATCATTTGCCAGTAAAGTGTCAACACTGATACTTGTGTTAACTGTAGTGACAGTGTCTCCATAACCAGGAAATATTTAAAGCCTGACCATGCAAACAGACCATGCATAACTTTTTCTCACCTTCTCCCTCTTGTAAAGACTTGGTGTCTCCATATGCCTCAGGCACTAGACGGGCATAGTAATGTTTTTCTTTACTATCAAATTCACTTACATTAAAATATACTGAACCATTTGATTCATATGCTAAACCATTATCTATAATTTTTTGAATAAATGCTATGATTTGGGGTATATATTCACTAACTCTTGTTAGAATGTCTGGTGGTAGTACCTGTAATTAAATAATTACAAACGTGTTACCACATCATTTTACTAATAATTAATTTTATCATGGTGTTGTAGTGATGTTATTATAAAAATAAATGATTTTTTTTTTATTATTAAAATTATAATTTAAAATTTATTGAAAATAAGAATATAGACATTATTTCTAAACACTAACATAGTACATGTCATTTAAATTAATATACTTACATTAAGTGCTTTCATGTCTTTGTGAAATTCATTTTCCCAATATCTAGGCAAAGCAGTGAATATGGCATTATCAGTAACAGTGGCACCATATTGGTTGTCCAGCCAGTCTGCTATGGGATCCTTAGCTGATGTCAGCATTTTACTTTTAGCCTTTGAGATGTTTTCATTATCGTTTGATTCAACTGCAGCTTTAAGTTCTTTGACAGCTAATGCTACACTGTAAATAATTGTAACTGTAATAACTGTTAAAAATGTTTTTTTAAGGTTTACTTGGTTTGGAAAACCTTCACTCTCACAGCCCCACACTATTACATGTTGAGGGTGACACACAGACAGAGACAATTATACATACACGCAAACTGAGAACAGAGATTTAAAAAAATCTTTTACAGTTCTTCTATAAAAGATTATAGTTTTTTGACTAATGTAAAGATAATATTACAATATTATATTGCTACAAGAAAATAATGATGAGGTAGATTGGGTATTTCACATTATTAATATTACTGTTACTTACTTATCCAACATTTTCTTTAGAGCATTTTTTTTATCGGGGTCTCCAGTGTTATTTACCACTTCCTCATAGTAATTAACTACAGCTGTTGCGTCATCAATTATTTTGTCTAAGCTTGATGCTTGCTTTACATAATTTTCATATAAATGGTTCTGCCTTGCTCTTTTTATTATTTTGTCATCAATGTCAGTAATATTCATAACATACAATATGTCATATCCAAAATAGCTCGATATTATCCGTCGTAAAATATCAAATGATATGTAAGATCTAGAACATATTATTTATTGTGGTTTAAATATTTGCAAATAAATACAAGAATACACAATAAAGCAACATTGGAATATTTTTACACATTAGACTGCCAGCATGTTAGTAATTCTTATTACAACATAATATATTACACAGCTCACCTAGCATGTCCCATGTGGGATGCATCGTAGACAGTCGGACCGCAACTGTACCAACTGATGCGTTTATCATTTGAGCTAACAAATTCCTCCTTTCGCCTGGTTAAACTGTTATAAAGTTTTAGAACTGGCCTTTTCTCTGTTTTAAAAGGAGGTGCCCATATTGGCTGACTTCTTTTTGCCATGATTTATCGTAAAACTTATAAATGTACCTAAGAGTTGAAAACATAAGATTGTAATCAAGGAAATGATACGAAATAATTAAATTATAAAATTATAGTAGATTATTCTTACTTCGTTATAGTAGAGAGAACTGCCACGTATTTTTAAATGAATTACTATACTTATAAATATTAGACGTGCTTACTACCAAAACAAGAATCTTAACCTAACTTCCTATCTATGCTATGACATGACTGACAGTATGCGTATGACGTACAATACAAATATGAAATGCGCGACACAGCTGATCTGTCAGCTGTCTACGTCAAGTTCAAACGTCTATTTAGTGACTTTGAAAGAAGAGATATTTCCCATATGGCCAATACGGCCCGATACTGTGCTCTGTCTACCATAGATTGATTTAAATCTATTTTAGGTTTAAATTATAATAGAATTGTAACTTGCGTAACAAAAAAAACAAACTTCAAAATTGTCGCGCATATTATGCAAATTTAACACTTATATGGTTTTCTCATGAATGCTGTTGTCAGAACAATACCAAATTGAAATGGGACCACACGAAATGCATAAACTTTCAATTAAAAAAGAATCATCCGAGGTAAAAAAACGTGGAAGATATTATACAGTCGAAATGAAAACCTCCTCCTTTTTTGATATTGAAGGCGGATGAAAACCACACGACAGTATTTATCAGACGCGGTCGCGTCTTCAAAGTATTTTATTCTGTGTGATTCTGTGAAGAAAGAAACCCGTAATTCGAAAGAGATAGAGATAGTGACGCAGCTAGCATATATTGACCTCTGATTTCGTAAGGAAAAGTAAGTCTTATGGTCGTGTTTTTAAAAGCTATAATATCTTATTTGGTGATGTCTATTTATGCTTTGCTTTCTGTTTTCAGAAGTGGTGGTTGTGTGTGCCGTGTGTATGTGTATGATGTTTTATGTGTTGTGTACACACTGTACGGTACGGTTCGGTCGGCTGTTTTGTGAGATATCTGCTAATCTCAGGTGTGTGCATGATAAATGTATATACTGTGTGCCTGTGTGTAATATATGTTATATAAACATACAACACATGCAATAACATACCTAAACACATAATAACAACGCGTTTATCCACAGAGCTACTTCGTACAATTTATTACGTTCTTCTGTATTTTTATATTGTTTTGATCAGTTTTACGTTCATATTTCAGCTATAATGGCTCTCTGCGTTTGTAAATGTCTAAATATTACTCTAGAAAGTGATAAAATTGAAGAAATTTTGGACATCAAAAAGCTGGAATTATCTCCGACGGAACAAAGGGATAGTTTTTTCAGTGAGGTACAGTACAGTGGTAAACATCATTTTAGCCTTGAATTTATGAAGGACTCAGTAGTTAGTTAGCTGATATGTTTTATATTTGTTGTGTATGATTGTTCTGTATTTGATACCTAATATGTAGATGCCCTTGCAAGCGGTAGGTAAGCCCGTAGATCATGTATTTACACTTTTAGTCCCAGCGGTATTTTGGTTCATATATAAGTACTGTTTATATCGACTCCTTTCATATTTCAAAACTTAACACGTTATGTAACGTGAGCACTGACTTTTGTTGTTTAATTAAGTCATTGAACTTGAACTGTAAATAAAACTTGACACTATAAAATTCTCTCTGAAACACTCAATGAAAATAAATTAAAAAAAATATCAAAAAGCATGATTACTTGTTCCTGAAAATATAAATATGTATATATAATATTCTCCAAATTTTAAATAAATATAAAAGATATTTATTTTTACTTATGCACATTTTACATTAATTTGTATTATATTATAATTTTTGCTGTACTAAGTTCCTTTTTGTGTACCTACACAAATTAGAAATTTAGAGATCTAAACAAAATGTAAAATTAAATAATTAAAGCACATTTTGTCAGAAATTCAATCACATAAACTTCAACTAAAGTGTGGGGTCAACACCACTCCAAAAATGTGTATAACAAAAACTATAATTAGTAAATTAGAAACTGGTACATTTTGTTCACTTAGATAAGATAGAACTTTATTAAGTAGAATAGTGTTTATAACTAATGCTTGTTTTAGGGATTACTGTCTTGTCCCGCCTCTTCATTGAACGGTCATGTAGTGCAGCCTGCACTGGTTGGTCACCGTTCTGTGGGACGCTGGACATTGGACTCCTGTTTAGCTTGTGGTCAGACTACCAATGGCACATTTCATGACATACCAGACACTGTGTTTATTTCAAAAGCTGTACAAGTGAGTACACATCTACATATTACATACACAAAGCATGTAGTTGATGGAATAATGACATCTTGTAATTTTTTATTAAGTGTACTAAAATAAATGTGGATAACCTGACAATAATTTTGTACTTTTTTATAAGAGTTCTGTCTATAGCAATATTTTTTAAATTTATATGTGATCTATTATTTTTCAGACTACTGCAGAAAGAATCAATGACCTGAAAAAATCAAACAACTTTTCACCAGTTTTTAACTTACTTGTCCCAGACGTAACAACTGACATTGAAATGAAAGAGAACATAGATACAAATAATCTTTTAGTTAGCGATAAGAAAACAGCACCTCCTTCACAACAAGTGATAGGAACACTGAGGAAACAATTGAATCAAACTCTTCAATCACAGCTGGAAGCGATAGAGGAGACTGTCAGACAGTTTAGAGATCAAAAATATGCAGAGTATGAGGCATACAGAGAAAGAGCACAAAGAGATCATAAAGTTTTATCTAGGTAGGTTTTATTTCTTTTTTCTTTTTAATATGATAAATCTTCTATAACTCTCACCCAAATAATTTATGTATTACAAAATTAATTAATTTTTTCATTGATTTTTTTTTGTATTTGAGTGATTATCATGCCCAAAAGTGAGATAAAAAGGATTGCGGATATGTAATAATAACAATTAAATGTAACAAATATATTTGACTCTATTTCAAGGCACTTTTAAGTAAGATTAAGTAAGTTAAGTAATATTTAGCAATAATGGAGGTTACAAATTATTTTTTATTTAGTTTAATTTACATACTTTTTCAGTATTATAAGCAAAGCCAGAAGCAGTGTTGATAACGCTGGTTGGAGAACTGATTGTAGTATAGATAATGGGCCACCCTCACCACTTCTACCTCCGCTACAGAGACGAAGACTGTCTTCTTTAAAAGATGCCAAAAAAATTACACAACATGCTATACAGGTTACTATCATCATTATATATTTTAATTATTGTAGGCAAAAGGTTAAGTAAGTTCTGATTTTTCTTTAACAAAGAAATCACTGTTAAATTGCATATAATATGCACGTATTATTATCTTCTTAAAACTGATAGCACTGGGTATGTATAGATGACACTAAATAAAACAACATTTTAAAATGCACAAAAACTTATTTTTCCATACGATTTTCAAAGATTTATTGAACATAACATAGTAGTTGATAGAGATTACAAAGTTTACCCAGGGAGGTTTACCCACAGCTGTCCTCAGAACCCACTATTAAGCAAGTCTTGCGGCAAGTATAAAAAATAACAAGTATTGATGTTATGGGTTGCAGTGACTACTTAACATCAGGTGGCCTGCATGCGCATTTGTCTGTTTTTACTTTTTTATAATTCATAATTCATATAAATTTGCTACCCATAAAAGATAAAAATATTCCATAAACAAGGTCAGATCCAGTCAATTGTAATTCAGTCATCCAATTTATTCATGAAAGTGGAATATTTTTATTAATGGTTGCGTTAGATTCAGTCTTCGGAGGTAAAATCCTGACTATGGTTGCCACTTTTATTTAACCCTTTAAGTGACAATTACTTAATTTGGCAAAAATTGTGACAACGATATCTTGAGATGTGGTCGAATTTACATATAGACTAGAATATGAATCATACTGAGAATTACGTTCTGGTGGGATGTATAAAATTATGCCTGAAATGCCTGGGACGTTCTGCGAAATATGGGATGTTTGGCAGGACTAAATCATAGCCTCCACGACAACTCTCCTGGATCTACCCTTTCATACTCACACATCAGGCACAGAATTAATATATTTTTTTTTTAATTACAGTCTACTGAACAAATTCAACATGAAGAAGATTCTTTAGACGCTGAAGAAATATTCGATTTGGAGGGCATGGATTCTCGTAACAATATTGCTTCTGATGCAGATGATTATGATTCTGATCGTAAGTGTTCTTTATTATATACATAAAAGGAATTATTAGTCATCAGTAATTTCACAGTTTATTGATATGTTTACAAACGAGTTTATGTGGTATTTGACAAGCAAGTTAAGTGAGATACTTTTATTGAGCGGTCAAAATGCGAGCCCTTCATACATTTTGTATGACCAATACACATTATGACGTCACAAAGGTTGCAGAGGAAATAAAAATAGAATTTATTGAATATGAATTAAAATTTTCGAAACTTTTTATTGTTCACTTTTATATAAATAATTGTGTGTAGTGTCGAATACCCAATTTTCAAATGTATATGTAAAATTAAAATTGGCTCTGATACAATTTTCAGCAGAAGGCAGCGACGAAGGTATTCACATCTCGCGTCCTCGAGGCGTGGTCACGGAAATAGCTCGCTCTCTTCCTGTCGCCGTGCCGAAGATTGCGACCGGACGCCCTGCTGGCAGAGATATGGATGACTATGTAAGTAGTTATTACATTGTAGATATGCCATCAAAATTTTACTTACTTTTTACTAACATTTTCTTTCAACTTTGGAGAGCATATTTTAAATTATAATACTTATATAGGACTAAAATCTTACACACACAAAAAATGGCAACTTAACAGTTATATACTTGTCTGAAAAAGTACTTATACACCAGATGAAAGTTTTTATTATTATAAATTGTGTTCGTATTTGTATCTGCATTGTTGTAAAATTACTTAATTATCAAAAACCGATTTAACTGTCTTCTAGCCAGCATCGTATTTATGAAATTTAACTGTCGTCAGTTTCGCCAAGCACTGAATAAGAGTACAATTTAAATTGAAACATAAGTATTTGCACAGGAGGAGACGCAGGACATCGCGGCGAGCATTAAGGCGCTGGCGCGCTCCGTGCACGGCGACATGTTCGAGCTGCCGCGCCCGCGCTTCTCCACGCAGATATAATGCGCACC
>DWQK01001733.1:0-14766 GCA_018231225.1 Noctuana stator
ATAATTTTAATAAATTCTTAAAATCTGTTCTTAAGCCCGAAAATTCTTCACGCTATATAAACTTTGTGAAGAGCAGTTATCAAAACAAGTGCACTACGACTTTGGGTTAAGGAACATTTTGTCGGTATTAAGAACCATGGGATCACAAAAACGAGCTAATCCAGATAGCACTGAGGAAAATATCATGATGAGAGTACTGAAGTTAGTATTTCCTATGCTATATTATAAACTAATTTTAATATAGCAATTGGAAGATTTATAAACTGTTATTTAATTTTGAAGGGAAATGAACGTCTCCAAACTTGTTGACGAAGATGAACCTCTGTTTGTGTCATTGATTGAAGATCTGTTCCCTGGAATTAAGTTAAGTCAAACAGTACACAAGTTCGTACATCTGTTTTCAAGTTGTGAAGTGGTTACACCATATTTCATATATATTTAAAGTAATTATTTATTATTATAGGGAAATGCAACGAGCTATTACACTTGTGACAGAAAGGACAGGTTTGATAAATCACCCTGATTGGAATTTAAAGATAATTCAACTTTATGAAACGTCGTTGGTACGGCATGGTTTGATGACCATGGGACCGACTGGGTCCGGTAAGACCACATGTATCCACACATTGATGGCTGCACTCACGGAAGTTGGTAAGCCTCACAGAGAAATGAGAATGAATCCAAAAGTAAGTTGTAAAATCATTTAAAATATTTCAGTACCATATTTATTACCTATAACAAGAAATATCTATATCTATATTTTATTTTAATGTAAAGGCAATAACTGCTCCACAAATGTTCGGACGTTTGGACGTAGCAACCAATGACTGGACGGATGGCATTTTCTCTACCTTATGGCGACGAGCATTGAAAGTTAAGAAATCCGATACAACTTGGATTGTTTTAGGTGACCTGAGATTTCCCTTAATTTAATTTAATAACTTTAAAGTTTTAATACATTAAACACATTATTAAATTGTTTACAGATGGTCCGGTGGACGCAGTATGGATTGAAAATCTGAACTCTGTCTTGGATGACAATAAGACATTAACATTAGCTAACGGCGACCGCATTTCTATGGCTCAAAATAGTAAATTAGTATTTGAGCCTGATAACGTTGACAATGCTTCACCAGCTACCGTAAGCCGCATGGGTATGGTATTTCTGTCATCATCTGTATTGAAATGGCAGCCTATACTGGAGGTAATTAGCAAACTTTGTAATATTTGATTATAAGGATGTTCTTTGAAAATGATCAAAAAAGTTAGAAACTTAATCATGTATGCGGATTTTATTTAGGGATGGCTTAAGAAGAGATCACAGAAAGAATCGGATGCTTTACGAAATGCTTTTAACAAAGTATACGACGAAGTTCATCTGTACGTACAACAAAAGTTACCTGCCAAAATGAAACTCTTAGAAGCTATATATGTCAGGTAACTAACTAACCAAAAGCTCAATTTTGGATACAACTGTATTAAAAACTTTCAATTAAGAAATAAGAGATAAAGTAATCCGTTTTTATTCTCAGGCAATGTATTGATGTTTTGATTGGTTTATTACAAATTGAAATACCGGGTGGAAGTAAGTACTTAAATATAAAAACTATGTACTTATATTAGCAGTTTTAGAATAAATTAACTTTGACTGTTTTCCTTGCGACAGAAATTCATACGGATCGTCATTTAGAGCGACTTTTCATATTTTCAATGATGTGGTCCTTGGGCGCAGTCTTGGAGTTAGACGCCAGAACTCGTATGGCAGAATTTATGACGAAATTGCCAGTCAAAATGGATTGGCCAGGAGCCAAGTCTAAGGAGTGGATCATGCCCTTTGAGTTTATGGTCAATGAAACTGGTGTATGGCAGCATTGGTAAGCCTTCCTTTAACTTTCGGGACAATAATTATCATAGTTTTTATATTAATCATTCGATTACTGTTAGGAGATAAGTATTATGAGATTAATATTTTGAACTATATTACCAGGTCCGAAATAGTCGAAGATTACATTTATCCATCCGACAGCGTACCCGAATATGCATCTATTTTGGTTCCAAACATCGATAATGTTTGCATATCATTTCTAATCGAAACAATAGCAAAGCAAAATAAGGCTGTGTTGCTAATAGGAGAGCAAGGGACAGCTAAGACTGTCATGTTGAAGAGCTACATGCAGAAATACGACAACGAAGTTAAACTTTTCAAGATGATAAATTTTTCTTCTGCTACCACTCCAAACATGTTTCAGGTAAAACAACAAATTTTATGAACGATTCTACGTCTACAAGATATCTACTAAATTATTTTTAAATACTAACTTTTTAGAGAATCATTGAATCGTACGTGGAGAAACGCGTAGGAATGACATATGGACCTCCTGGGGGAAGGGCGATGACAGTTTTTGTTGACGATATTAACATGCCAGTTGTGAATGAATGGGGGGATCAGGTAATGTATTGTCATAAACATATAACGACTTTTAAATCTTAAGTTTAATACAGGTACCTACCTATTTTGTTTGTGCTAAGATTAGGAACCGAAATATTTTAATATGAATTTTGATACGTAATAAAAGACTTTTTGTTTTCATTCAATCTAGTTACTTTGTTTGTGGTTTAAAAATTATGGTAAGTCTTTTAAACAGGTCACAAATGAAATAGTTCGACAAATGATGGAAGGGGGCGGATTTTATTCTTTGGAGAAACCGGGAGACTTTATAATAATTGCTGACATCCAGATGTTCGGGGCCATGATTCATCCAGGTACGTTTTTGGACAATCCTCGTACAATACAATTTTCAGCCAGCTTTGAACTTAAGAACTGAGTTGTTGTTCTTTGTTTAATAAACAGAATAGTATAATACACTGTTTCCTAAATAAATGAAATTAAATTTCAGGTGGTGGTCGAAATGATATACCTCCTCGGCTAAAACGACAATTCAATATTTTCAACTGTACTTTACCAAGCAATGTGTCAATGGATAAAATTTTTGGTAGGTCTCTTACAACTGGTTAATTTTTTAAAGACATGTTTAAAATACCTATATATTTTGCTTTCTTTCGTTTTCTTTAGAGACTATAAGCGCCGGTTACTTCTGTAAAACAAGATTTGATAAGAAAATTGTAGACTTCATGCCACGATTAGTGCCAGTGACCCGTGTTATTTGGCAACAAACAAAGGTATATTTCATTGTTTATGTCAATTTTAAGAAGTTGAGATAATTACTTCTTTAATCTTTTTATTTTTAATTTGTGTAGGCAAAGATGTTACCCACACCGGCCAAGTTTCATTACGTGTTCAATCTACGAGATCTCTCTCGTATCTGGGAAGGCATCTTATTCATCAAGAAAGAAGAATTGCAAACTATTAAGACAGCTCTCAAACTATGGTTTCACGAATGCTTACGTGTTATTTCTGACAGGTACCTACTAGAATGTTTTTATACTAAAAACATTTAATAAGATCATCAACACAAAGGTAGAACTTATATCAAATATCATTATAATTACTTAATGCTGTTGTAATTGCAGATTTACGACATTCGATGATAAGGATTGGTTCGTTGCTAATTTTTGGAAAACCGCATCACAAGAACTTCCCGATGTGCTTAGTGAATTTCCAGAAGATGAAACGTATTTTGTTAACTTCTTACGAGAACCAGTTGAACCAACTGGAGATGAAGACGAAGATTTCAGTACTGATGCTCCAAAAATTTATGAAGAGCTCCCATCGTATGTGTTGTGCTTTTCTTGTTTTATTTTTATTTATGCTGCATAAAATGATTTATGTAATTTGATAAGTAGTATAAAAAAAGTTATACAACCTATAAATTTTCCTGATTTAGATGGGATTTCGTATTGATGAAACTGGGGCAATTCCAAGATCTTTTTAATGAACAAATCAGAGGTGCACATTTGGATCTCGTCTTTTTCCACGATGCTATGGTGCATCTATTTATTATATCACGAATCATTAATACACCAAGGTATGTACTAAGACGAAGTTTAATATAGAAGTGATTATTGATATAATTAAGATTGATATAATTATTATATAAATATTTCTTGTTTGTCTTTTATTATTTACAGAGGCAATGCACTACTTGTGGGTGTCGGTGGATCTGGCAAACAAAGTTTAACAAAGTTGGCTTCTTATATTGCAAATTTCTCATTTTATCAAATCACTTTGTCCAGGTGAGTGGTTGATTACTACATATTATTGTATATCTTCCACATAAAGAAAATATATATAATGTATGTGTTAAAATTCTAGATCGTACAACGTTAATAACTTTATGGATGATATAAAAATATTATATCGTGTAGCTGGACTACAAGGACAGGGTATCACATTCATTTTTACTGACAATGATATTAAAGATGAGCAGTTCCTAGAGTTTCTCAATAATATTCTAAGTTCAGGAGAAATTGCAAATCTTTTCCCTAAAGACGAAATGGGTAAGGAAGACACTCATATTATCATAATTAAATACAATGAAATTATTCAATTGTTTAATAAATATATTTTTTTAATAGACGAAATTCTCAACGAGCTCACTCCGATCATGAAAAAATATGCTCCCAGAAGGATTCCGGTGCCTGACGTTTTATATGAATATTTTATTATGCGATCCCGATCCAATTTACACGTCGTATTATGCTTTTCTCCGGTAGATCTTTTTTTAAATATTCAATGTCGTTGACTAAACTAAAATCAAAAAATTTAAACTAAATAACAAATTGATTTAATAGGTCGGTGAGAAATTTCGAAGCCGTGCCCTAAAATTCCCGGGACTTATATCAGGATCTACTATGGACTGGTTCCAGAAGTGGCCAAGGATAGCGTTGATCGAAGTAGCGCAACACTTTTTATCAGGATTTCAAGTATGATTGATGTATATTATTTTATTGTTTTGTATATGTATCTGTGAAGCGCGCATAGCTCTGCTGCTAGTGTAGATCGCAATTAATCTCACTGTTGAGCAACGTCCGACGCGGCCGGTTTTCATCTGGGTCACCGCTAGTGGCAAATTTCATGTGCGCTTCCATGCTTCGGAGGGCACATTAAGCTGTCGGTGGTCGTTGTTATCGATAGATAACAGTCGTTAAACCTAGTCGGAGGTCCTTTATGCGGTTTGACAACATCCGACACGGCCACTAACCCGTCTCTCCACCAATCTGCAATGAATCAGCGTGGTAGAGTAGGTATGCTCCAGGCCGTCCCCGGTTGTGGGGAGAGACCCATGCCCAGCAGTCGGACGTAAAAGGGTTGAAGGAATATGTATCTGTAGTTTATTATTATGGTTTTTATTTACATAAAGACTTCAAATATGATCAAACAGGTAATTAAACATGTTTCTAACCTTATTATATTAGGTGGTGTGCTCAGCTGAGACAAAACAACAACTGATAGAAATAATGGGTATGGTTCAAGATAATGTCGCTGATACCTGCTCTACATATTATGATCGATTTAGACGCCAAACACATGTTACTCCTAAATCTTATCTATCTTTTTTAGAAGGATATAAAGTTCTATATAAAGAAAAGCATATGAATATTGCAGAAATGGCAAGACGGTGAGCTGGAGTAGTTTCTGATTAAAATAAATTTTTATGGTTTTATTGATACATATATTGATATTGTTACAGTAATTTAGTTTGCATCATACACCAAATGGTAATAAAATGATAAAATTTTATAGAATGACAACTGGCTTAGACAAGCTTGTAGAAGCAGCAGCAAGTGTAGATATTTTGAAAAAAGAACTAGAACTAAAAGAACTTGAAATCAAAGAAGCTACTGCTAAAGCCGAGGAGGTACGAGAATAATTTTTATTTATTCGCATAATGATACGAATATTTTATAAGTTGAAATTGAATATTTGATGAAAAAAAGAACTATAAAATTTTTTTTATTGAAGGTATTAGCAGCAGTAGCAGAATCTGCAGCGGCTGCTGAAGTAGTAAAAGCCGAAGTGTTAGCTGTAAAAGATCGTGCAGTGAAGCTAGTTAGCGTTATTGCGGCGGAGACGGCTGTGGCTGAAGAGAAACTTGCTGCAGCAAAGCCAGCTCTAGATGCCGCTGAAGCGGCTTTGCTGGTAGGTAAACTTCTAATTTCCAGTACTTTTTTTAAACATTTCACTTTCATATTTATTAATTTTGTTAATTGGCTCGTGTCCATCATCGCGCACTTGGCCAGCGTTGCGGAGTATTGTCCTTGTCCTTTCGAAGCATAGAAGCTTTGAATTTGAATTTGCCTCTAGCGATCACCCATCTCAATACCGAATTCATTCAAGGCGAGGTTGTTTAATGTGTCAAATAATTATTTCTGAGGGGCGTTAACAAACGAGTTATATGATACAGTCAAGGGGTCTGCTATTGCACTGAAAACGTAAGTTCTATTTCAGACTATCAATGCAGCTGATATTGCCACTGTTCGAAAATTGGGTAAACCCCCATATCTTATTACACTTATTATGGATGCTGTGATACTTCTATTCAGAAAACGGATCGACCCAATTAAACCAGACCCCGAGAAACAGTTTCTTATGGCTTCGTGGGCTGAATCGTTAAAGGTAATTACAACGATATTGTTCTCTCGAATCAAGAAAAGAGATAGGAGTCATATAAATGTATATAGTATTTACATTTATAAAGTACGAGTATATATATTACAATTCTTTATAGGTTATGGCAGACGCGAGGTTTCTGAATAACTTGAAGTTTTATCCAAAAGACGAAATTAATGCTGAAATGGTGGATTTGCTTCAGCCATACTTTAACTTTAGGTAATTTACTAGAATTTGAGTGTTGTTGTTAAGACTAATGCTAAAAATACATATAGTTTTCTTCAAAAATTATGAAATTTACAGTCAGTACACATTCGAAGCTGCAAAAATTGCTTGCGGTAATGTAGCTGGTTTAATTTCATGGACAATAGCTATGGCACAATTCTATGCGGTAAATAAAGATGTTTTGCCTTTGAAGGCAAATCTTGCTATCATGCAGGGCAAATATCAAGCAGCCAAGAAGGAGTTGGAGGCTGCCGAAGCACAGTTAGAAGCAAAAGAGGTAACATTTTAAAAGACATTATGCTTCTGTCTTTAAATAAGTTTCTCTACTTTCAACTTTATTGCTAAAGATCTAAAATTCTTAGATCTTTCCCAATAATATACGAGTATGTAGGTACCTTGTACTAAGTATAAAGAAATAAAATAGCGGAGCATTTAAAACATTTTACATGAATGTATAGCGGGAGCTAGCAGATGTGCAAAAGAAGTTCGAAGATGCTATGTCGTTAAAACAAGCAGTGTTGGATGATGCAGCCAAGTGCCAACAGAAAATGGACGCAGCGACTGCACTCATCAATGGTCTTAGTGGGGAGAGGGTTCGTTGGACGGAGCAGTCTGCGCTCTTTAAATCTGAGATAGAACGCCTAGTTGGAGATATTTTGTTGCTTACAGGGTACGTGTGGATAGACAAAAACGTGGGCGCATTCTTGTGTGCAAATTTCGCATAGATGTCTAAATTTTCCAGTAAAATATTTAGTAAATGATTTGTGTAACGATAAGGACTGAATTATTTTTTATTCTGACTCATAGAGGATTCGACGTAAAACTATTATTTCGTTTTGTGGGTTAATGTACATAACGTTTTGCTATTTTACGTTTTCAGATTTTTATCTTACGCAGGACCATTTAATCAGGAATTCCGCTCGTTCTTAAATAACAGTTGGTTAAATGAACTACTACGCAGAAAAATACCTGTGTCGTTGAATTTGAATATCACTGAGCAGTTGACGGACACAGCTACGGTAAATAAATAACTTAAATTATACTAAAATAGTTTTTACACTAAAAAGTTAATTTTTTTGCAATTTTTTTGTGATTTGTTACATTAGTATTTAAAGGGCGTAAGAGTGTAAACAAAAAAATTTGGTATAGGAGAAAGGGTCTGACAACCTCTATTAATAAAATCATTGAAAAATTATGTTTTTGTGTTATCGGAACATAATTACATCAAAGAAATAAATATAAAAATATATAAAAGTAACTAAGCTTTGAAAAAACTATTTAAATATATTTATTCTATTACAGATAGGCGACTGGAATTTGTGTGGGTTGCCCACCGATGAGTTATCTATACAGAATGGAATTATAGTGACGAAGGCGTCACGATTCCCGTTGCTTATAGATCCACAGACTCAAGGAAAAATTTGGATCAAAAATATGGAGAAATTTAATGATCTTATTGTCACTACTCTTAACCACAAATACTTTAGGTGAGCAATACAGAGAATTTTATTCAGTTTTCGCGTATATTGCGCGCTTGTTGCGTTTCTAGGTACATCGAATCGAATTATTCGTAGTATTAAAATGTTTTATAGCACTAAGAACTGCATTCTGTTTATGTTCAGCTATAATTATTTTTGTTTTGGTTTTGTTTCAGAAATCATATAGAAGATTGCGTTTCGTTGGGCAGACCATTATTAATAGAAGACGTTGCAGAAGAATTAGATCCAGCATTAGATAATATTTTGGAAAGAAATTATATAAAAATTGGATCTTCGTATAAAGTATGTTTCAATCAGTAATGCTTTCAAATTTAAATGGTACTGATTTCTTCAATAAATAACATATTTTGTACGTTTTGTAGGTAAAACTAGGAGACAAGGAAATAGATGTTACGGCTGGACACAAAATATACATTACTACAAAACTGCCTAATCCTGCCTATACGCCTGAGATTTCTGCGCGTACTTCGATCATTGATTTCACTGTAACCATGCAGGGTAATAATTTCTCAATTCAATAATGCTAAAAATTCCTTTAGAAAATCCTCCTTGTGTTTATTATGAGTGTGTATTTGTAAATAATTGTTGCAATGATTGTTGTAGTGCTTATAATTATAATGAATAAACGTTTCTTTTATAAATACTTTGTGAGTTTGGACTTTGTGCACTTACATATAGGTTTGGAAGATCAGCTGTTGGGGCGTGTAATCTTAACAGAGAAGGCAGAGATGGAAGCAGAGCGTACACAACTTATTATGGATGTAACCGCCAACCGTCGCAAGATGCAGGAGTTGGAAGCCAATCTGCTGCACAAGCTGACGACAATTCAGGGATCTTTGGTCGAGGATGTTTCCCTGATTCAAGTCCTTAATGTTACTAAAGCTACGGCGACCGAGGTAAGTGATAAAATATTTTAGCAATATCCGGTATTGGAAATACATATTGTCCTTCTGTTAATATCAAAGCAAATGAACGACGAAGCACTAAAGCGACCATCTGTCATACTTTTACATCTCTCAGACTTTATTATTCTGAATATTAAGTAATAAATAAGTTGTTTTGTTCGAATTGTCGAAATTTACTTTTTCTATACCTACTAGCTACAGCTTTGTGTAAGCAATTCATAGATTTGGTATAGATTTACGTAGGCAAAAAGGTTTATTGTTAAAAAAAAAATGTATGTTAAAAAAAATTTGACTAGGTAAAAGAAAAACTAGACGTAGCTAAGGAGACAGAAATTAAAATTAACGCAGCTCGAGAAGAATTCCGTCCAGTTGCCACCCGAGGCTCTGTGCTATACTTCTTGATTTGCAACATGTCTCTAGTATGCAACATGTATCAGACGTCATTGGCGCAGTTCCTAGAGCGTTTTGATATTTCTATGGAGCGGTCTCCTCAGAGTCCTATTACAAGCAGGAGAATTGGATTCATCATTGATTATTTGGTAAGTTCAAATTTATGATTTTAGTTCGACTTCCACAGATAGAACTTTATTAAAACATACAGAATTAACCTTTTATGGGTTTTTTTTTGTAACTTCTTTAGACAGCTCATATTTTTGTTTCTAGTAAATTAAATATTAGTATCATTTCAGACTTACGACGTATTCAAATACATAAGCCGAGGCTTCTATGAAAAACACAAGTATTTGTTTACGCTTTTGCTAACGTTGAAGATAGATTTGCAGAAAGAGTACATATCATACGACGAGTTTCAAAATTTTATAAAAGGCAAGTATTAAAACAAGCGTAGACTTGCGGTGAAGCAAACGGCATGGATCTATGATGACTTTATATTTGATAATTGATCAAATGCTTTCCAAACTAGTTGAATCATTGCAATATTGAACCTAAACATATTTCTTCTAAGTCTAAATTAATTTAAAAATATTGATGCAGGTAGGTCAACCAAAACTTAAGAATAAATCTTAATATTTAAAGTATTCGTGCAGGTGGTGCAGCTTTAGATTTAAATGCTTGTCCACCAAAACCTTTCAAATGGGTAACTGATATGTCGTGGTTGAATTTAGTACAGTTATCAGCTTTAAGACAGTTTACAAATATACTTAATCAAGTTGCTAATAATGAGAAAGGCTGGAAGTCATGGTAAGTTTTAATAATTTCTAATATTTGTTCATACAATTTTGTTTCTTTCCAATTTAAACTGGTTTAAATTTAAACTGGTTTTCTCAATTGTAAGGTTTGATAAAGAAGCGCCAGAGGACGAGCCATTACCAGATGGTTATAATAGTTTAGACGTTTTTAGAAAACTATTAGTCGTTCGGTCCTGGTGTCCGGATCGAACACTTGCGCAGAGTTTGTAAGTATTAAAACCAATACTTCACAAATGCTTTCAAATGTTAAATTGATTAATATACAATATGCTCAGCTATTTTGGACTTCCAAAGAACTTACATTTTTAAAACAACATTTTTCTTAGTATTAGTAGTAGTAAAGCAGTTTTAGTTATATGTTACAGAAATTTGTTTGATGTTTACAGGAAGTATGTAGTCCACTCAATGGGTGCTAGGTTCTCTGAAGCAGTAATAGTAAACTATGAGGTAGGGTATGAATACGTTGTAAATATTTTTCTAAAAACAATCTCTACAGATACATTAAAAGAAAAATATTAACTTGAATTTTTTTCAGCATATGGTGCTTGAATCTCGCCCCTTGGTTCCGCTAATAGGGTTCTTGGCAATGGGATCCGACCCCACGCCATCTATAGAAACTACTGCAAAGCGAATGGAATGTTTATGTTCATCAATTTCAATGGGTCAGGGTCAAGAAGTTCATGCTAGGAAGCTTATTGACAGAGCCTTGAAAGAGGTGTCTTATTTTAATATTTTTATAGTCATGCTTGATGTCCAAGTTTTTTTGTTTGTTTCAATGTATATGTATTCAATGTATATGTGTGTGTGTGTGTGTATATGTGCGCAAATTTTATTAAATGTAATACCTAATTTAATTGTAGTATAGTAGATAAGTAGATTAGAAATTTACTCGATTTTCATTTCCTTTTTTACTTCAGGGACTATGGGTTCTGTTACAAAATTGTCATTTAGGATTAGAATATATGATAGAAATAATGGAACAGTTTGCAGAATTAGAAAAGGAGCCCGAAAAAGTTCATGAAACCTTCAGGTTGGTATAGTCTTTGCTGTTGGAACTAAATTTACAGGAACCCTTCCACCCTTCGACCCGGTGGATTGACAACCTTATGAAGACAGCGGGGAACCGTTGGATTCGAAAGACTGAGCCAAGTGGCGCCAACTATGGAAGGCCTTTGTCCAACAGTGGATGTTCAAAGACCGGATGGAACTATATTTGCTGCTTGCCTTCGATTTGCATTAATTTCTTTTTTATTTCAATTTGCAGACTATGGATAACAACTGAAGTGCATCCTAAGTTTCCAATTACTATGTTACAAATGTCAATAAAATATACATGTGAGCCACCTTCAGGTATATTTATTGTTAATTTTTATTTTTGATTTTGATTATTGTATTATTTTCACGTGCTTAAAATGCCCTTATTTCATTTTTCATTTAAGGAATCAAAGCAGGTCTCATGAGAACCTATGACTCTATGAGTCAGGACTTCTTGGACTATAGTGACAGTCCATTTTATTTGCCACTTATATACACTATATCATTTCTTCATACTGTTGTCCAAGAAAGACGAAAGTTTGGCCCTCTTGGTTGGAACATTCCGTATGAATTTAATTCTGCCGATTGGCTAGCTTCTTGCATGTTTGTGCAAAATCATCTCGATGCCTTGGAGCCTGGACAGTTAATTAGCTGGACAACAGTACGGTGAGAAACAAAATTTTTTATTTACTTGCAATCAACATGGTTGCGTTAACAGAATTCTACTTCTTTTAACTTCCTTGTAATATTCTTTTTGCTTGCTACTACATTTTTGAGTGTTATGTCTTTGTTATTGTTAATTATTTTAGGTACATGGTGTCTGCGGTGCAGTATGGCGGAAGAGTCACCGACGACTACGACAATCGCCTGCTCGGAACGTTCTGCAGGGTATGGTTCACTGATCAATTGTTTTCGGAAGATTTCCAGTTCTACAAGAGTTATGGGATAATGAAATTCAAAAACATACCGGAGTATATCGAGGAGATCGAGAAAATGAAAACTGTTGACCCGCCACAGGCGTATGGTCTTCATACAAATGCTGATATTACGTGAGTGAATTTAATTTAAATATCAATATTTTAAGATTTCGAGTGTACTGTAATGTAAAGATAATAATTATACCTTAGATATCAACGTAATATGACTCAGGAACTGTTGGATACAATCCTTTCAATTCAGCCGAAGGAATCTAGTTCTGGCGGCGGGGAGACACGTGAAGCATCAGTATATAGGCAAAGTAAGGAAATGCTTGAAAAGGTCCCACCAAACTTCGATCCACATGAAGTTAAAGAAAGGTATTCACATTAGTAAAATTGATTGAAAATAAATCTCAAAAGCCATCTAGATAATGCTTACCTTTTTTGTTAATAGGCTGAGGTACTACGGAATCCTCAATTCAATGGTAATATTTTTGAGGCAAGAGATCGATCGAATGCAGAAAGTGATTTCCTTGGTAAGATCTACATTGAAGGATTTGCTTCTTGCAATAGACGGTACAATAATTATGAATGAGGTAAGTAAATATTCATTTTAAGACCTTCTATAGAAATATAATGAACAATATTTAAGTCTTGTGAGATGTTTTACCAAGATTTGGATATTGAAGCCGCTTTATTGCTTTTACTTTTAAATGACATTGCGCTTTACATTTTATAATAGGCGCTTCGTGATTCTCTGGACAATATCTATGACGCGAAGGTTCCGAAAATATGGCTTAGAAGTTCATGGTCGTCTTCGACACTTGGCTTTTGGTTCACTGAGTTCTTGGAGAGGAACATTCAATTCTCGTCATGGTGCTTTCAAATGAGACCTTACTCATTTTGGATGACTGGATTCTTTAATCCGCAGGGTAATTATAAAATTTTTATTTATCAATAATTCTAAAAAAATCCATTAAATATTCGAGACTAAAATTAGAATAAGCTAGGTAAGTTTATGTTTTTTTTAATTTATGACATCTTAGAACGATTGTAAGAAGCAATAGTGTGTTTGATAATGCTTGTTTTGTATCTTCCTGTAGGATTCCTGACAGCTATGAGACAAGAAGTAACCAGAGCTCATAAGGGTTGGGCTCTTGATATGGTAGCTTTACACAATGATGTCACAAAATTCACTTTAGAAGAAATTAAGGCTCCGCCACCGGTAAAAACTCACTGCAGTTTTGGATTTTATCATGTTTAGACAGACACAGACAACAGACGCGGCGGGGTACTTTATTTTATAATATACACCACAAAAAATGCTCGACTTCTAGGAGGGAGTGTACGTTCATGGCCTTTTCTTGGACGGCGCTGGGTGGGATCGACGAAACCTTCGCCTATGCGAGTCTACGTTGAAGGTGCTGTATACCGCATTGCCAGTTGTTCACGTCTACGCTATTAACTCCACTGCTCCTAAAGATCCTAAGCTTTATCAGGTATATTCATTTAAAAGTGATTACTTTGTTGATTTATAATGCACTTTTGACGTAGATATTTTAAAAAATATTCGGCATTGTTATGCAGGTTTTGATTTTTGCTGACCAAATTGTGGAAGAAATGAGTGGTATTTTTTGCAATCCGCAATTTATTATAGAACTATGTTTACATGGCAACATTTTGACACGCATAATACTAGATACATAATAATATGCTCTATGCTCTTCCTGAACCGATTATCATTGATTTTCAGTGTCCAGTGTACAAGAAGCCGTGTCGTACTGGCCTAACATTCATTACCCCACTGTGGCTTCCTACTATCAAGAATCCTGACCATTGGATTTTACGTGGTGTGGCCATATTGTGCGACATTAAGTAATTCGTACGCGTTTTATTGTTGTGATTGCTATTGATATTATTTATAGTATCTGTTTTTGTAATAACTGGTTACAAGTTTGGGACGTTGTGAGTCGTAAAATATTAAGACAGTAAAGTTTCTCTGAGCCATTTCTTATTCAATAAAAAGCGATTATACGTGGCTGGATTTCATGATGGAAACATTAAGAGCGGCAAGAAAAATTTCCTTTCATTTTAATTTCCAAGGTTTCACTTAATACAAAGGATAAATGAAAGGATTCATTTGGCATTTACCCTGCAGAGGAAACACAAAATATTATGTGTTTAGCTTCTTACTCCACCTATAATGAGATAATAGATTATTTAATTTAATAGGTATTGTGTTGATTGAATTTATGATTCATTTTATCCTTTTGTTTTTTTTAATAAAACTTCATGATCTTCAAATATTATTTTTTATTTTGAATAAAGACTTGGAAGCATCAAGAGGTATTGCGATATTTTATATACAACAAATATCTATATCTTAGCATACTAAACAATACTGAC
>DWQK01001734.1:0-14765 GCA_018231225.1 Noctuana stator
ATCTCTCGCTAATCTAAAATTCGCTGCTCCACCTGAGGTAAGACCCCTTATTTCAAGTATCTAATTTAATTAAATTATAATTAACAACTGCATTCAGTTTCCAATCATACGGAATATTCGGACATTTTATATTTTAAACAGGTATTCTGACCCACCAATATCCTGTTGTCGACGATGTTTTTATGGGCAATCAAATTATGCCAGCAGCTTCACAGAATAGTTAGTTACCTATCATAGATTATATTATTATCTTTAATGGTTATATATTTTAACGGGTTTTACAGAAATGCCAATATCATTAGATTCCTAATCTAGCTTCCATATTTGTATCTCATTATAAAATTCTTTTACAAATTTTGCTCCAAGTAGTTTGAGGATGTTGCCACAATCTCGATCGTCGTTGTTTGCGCATTTTCATTTCATTCATATCCGTTGGCTGCATGCATCATTGAGCAACGCTATGTTATGTTCAAAACACACTCGTTTGAGTCAGCCATATGTTGATGTGCGTGGATTTCCTTTCACTGCCAGGACTAAACGCTACGTTACCCCTGTTAAAATTGTGTTCAGGCTTTTTGCTGTTACGAATTTATAAACGTTGAATCTAACGTTTTCATATTTTATTGCACCTAATGATTATGTAACTTAATTGCTTTTCTAATCAACAAAGTCCCATCGCTAAACCTATTTAATGTGCAGTAGTTGAACATGATGATAGTTCCATATTTTGATGGAAACTAATCACTCAGGTTGAGATGTTCTGTTGACGCAAGTGTAAGTATAGGTCATTTAAACTACATTTTGGTTTGTCCCATGTCGGACGAAGCTAGAATGCTGATTGAGATGGCGGATTTAGATTGAAAATTGATTTCATGGGTCTTCCTTGTGGTATCTATATTACCGATGAAATTCTCAGTTCTGAAGCTCATATAAATTTCTAGAAATTAATATTTAACTAGTTTCCGAAGGTCTACCAGAGTTTGTACCATATACATACTATGTTTTGTTACTCTTGAGTACTACGATGGGCGCGCCAAATTTAAAGTTCAGAAGGCGTTGTAGAACTTGTCGGTTCGTCCGGGTAAGCACCAATGCCGCCCTCATAACTCGATGTGAAGCAAGCCTTGCGTCAAGTCCTTGAGTTTCGGTTGGGGAGGCAAACAAGCGACCTGCATGCTCATTAAAATTTTTACAGAATCTGCGCATTCCGCCCCAGAAATAGATATATCAGTCTTTACGATCGCACTTAATACCAAGAGAAGTAAGAAATAAATACCAAACAAAACAAAACAAAACACATTGTTGCATTCAATTGATACAGATTGCTTATCATCCCGTAATTTAGTTCGGCAGTCATGTTCATTAGTTGAATATTGCCTACCGAGGCACGTTCAACCAACTTGATATGCGACGACCGCAATAAAAGTTTATCTATCCACGTATTTGCAAGCGTAGCTAGTAGCTACATATGGATACATCTCCATTAGGGTTGCCATACGCCTGAATAAAACCGGTCACAGTTTAAATGTGAGTTTTGGACAAAATTGGACGGTATTCGGCCTATCCAGCTTTTTTAGCGACTTTAAATTTTGTCAGTCTGATCAGGTGATGTGATCGTTTGCGCTTTACCAATTGTATAAGCTAGCCTGGTTGATATTACTATTACATAGATATTTTTTTCTTGTATTTAAACTAAGAAAAAAACTTAACAATTAAAGATGCTGACAGGATTTACTGACCGGTCTGTTTGGCTGTTTGGTTTTAAGACCTGGCAGCCCTATATCCACGTACCTACTTGCTAGGTACTATGGGCAGTTATTTAAGAAATATCGTCGTCGATGGCAGTCCAGAGCCGCTCGATTGCGGTTACGTCGATTAAGGAGCCGGCGTCACACGCGGTCAAACCAGTTAGAAATGTTGTCGATGTCCACGTTACCACAGATTTGTCTCTTAATACCTTGTAACATTATTAAGTAAGCTAAGAAAGAATTTCACATAAAATATATCCGAAATGGAAATCGGCTTGTCAAGTAAACCCTTTGCCACTGGTGTCGATAATTTTTTCATGCAATAAGTAAGTCTGTAATCATCTCGATGTTGCTACACTTTTTTTTAATTAACTTCCAGTTTCATAATGGGAACATATTGAGCCTTTTGATATTATAAACTTAGAACCTGTTTGTAAACACCTTTTTCTTCGGTGTGAAGATAGTGTGATGAAGATATGGTTGTTTTTCTGCTAGTGACTTTGTAGTATGCAGGTAATTTAGTAGATAATTTAGCAGTGACTTAAGTTGCCAAAAAATTTTCAATTACGTGTTTTGGGTTATAATTAGGCCATTGAAACCCTTTTTTCCTGTATATTTTGTCTTATCCTAAGTTTCGTAAGGTACAAATTCACAACTAAACATAAAATACCGCAGGCTATAAATAATGTCTAAGAATCCGTTATTAAATTAATGGCCTCGTATAACCGACATCTTCAAGGATATTCGAACTTTTGTTTGTTTGTTTTTATATATACCTAATTACATACTACAATATGGAATTTAATATCTGCTTGTGAGCTCATGTATTACGTAAGCCTAGAGTAAAAAATGTAAGCTGTACCTAGGCGTTGCTTGTAAGTGGCAAATAAGGACCAAAGTATCTTCATGATTTAAATAAAAACTAGGAACGAAGCCACGACATCACGTAACTAATCCGTAGTCGATATATTTTCTAGAAGAAACCGGTACTCAACATAGGCTTCTAGCTAGTGCGTTCTGTGATTCATCAAGTCAGTCATCAGTCCATGTTTCCATGTATCGTTTTAAAAGAAAGAAAAAATATTTATTTCGATACGTTACAAACAATACAAACAGTAGGTTACTTCTACTCCTTTTATCGAGACATGGTCTGCATACGAATCTTCATTACGAAACATAAACGTGTAGTCTATTTATTAATTCTCTAGTCTACAGTTCGAATTATTAGGAAACATTTTACTTATACAAAAATTAGTATTCGGACGACGTATTGATGTACAAGTACATAATATGATCGCCCACACAGCATTGGTGATTGCGGCAATTCCAAACCACGTTCCATTTATTACGTTTGACCTAGCAATAACCTTCTGTCCTTTAAATCATGAGAACTAATTAGAATCAACAGTTAATAAATTTTTGCAGAGGCATTCCCAGCAGAACAATTACCTGCCTCTATTCCCGATGGAACAACACATGGGTTGTTTCATGTAATTTTGGGTAATAGAATAGAACGCGTTGAACTCTTTTGCACCAAAATACTCGTGTAGCGATGATTTAATTAGATGGTTGAATTCCTAATTATACTGCATGACAATCGTACTACTACTTAATGATTCCTTGTATGATGACGTGAGAAGATATACACTTTATAAGTATACGAGTACGTCTAAATCATGAAGGAGTAATTATTTTTTTTAACTTAAAATGTAAAATGTTGCGACATTATTTTTCTCTGCGTCTGAGGTAACGATTACCTATAAATATATGTGCACGTTATTTTGCAACGCTATCCTATTCTCTAATTTAATAAAAAGTGCTGTATACCTACTCTAAAAATAACCAGATAATTCAAAAATATTCGTGATTTCAGCGCAGTATTAAGTAGAGTTAGAGCAAGTTAGTTTTTATCACAAGTCTCAGGTCACAGTTACACTGCACTAGTTTACTTAAACGCCGTGATTCAACACGCGTGCGACCCTCTTCTATTGTCTTTGTTAACTTGTACTTGATATTTCTATTAGTGTATTAGACTCTATTACCGCGTGTTAAGGGTGCTTTTAATTGTTAATGGAAGGCTGTGTGAATGAATCCCACGGGGCGGTCGACAGTCGTCTGACAACGGTCAATGGTTCTGCAAACGTAGTCGGTTGATAATACATTTTATGAAGAATTTTTTTTTGATATTTTATCTAACAAATTACGTAAACACGTCGATATTTCTTTTCCGTCTATGGTTTGTATGTCTTTTAACTAGGTATGTATGTATAGTTCTCATGCAAGTAAAATATCTGAGGAAAATTAATTTATTGATGTCCTTACGTTGCGTTGTTCGTAAATTAATTGCAAATGAAAAGAAGTAGAACTGTTACTCAATTACAAATTCAAAAGCGTAACCACGGCTTATAACTAAGGCTTTAGTGCATTGTTATCTGTAGGTAGTGAGTGAGTGAGTGAGCTAACTCGAATGAACATAATACATACACAACACACATAGGTATGCAAATGCAATCGGCAATTCAGTGTGCGCGACCGATTTGCTTACCCTTGGCCTGTTGAAAGAGACATTTTGTAATACTGAAATATATTAATTTTGATGTAACGACAAAATGGTTCACGCTCGCAGCACAGTAAATAATAATAATAAAAATGGTTTATTACTTCAACCAAGAAAACACAATGTTAAAATAAGAGTAGGTAGGTACATGACATAAAAAAAAGATTTGTTAAACTGGAGGCAAATAGCAGTTGACTCATTTTAAATTTACATGAAAACGTCCGTTTTCCCATAAACAAAGAAAAATCAGACTAATACAAAAAATCACTGAAAAAATTATTTGTAATTTTTTCCTTACAATTCTTGATTTACCAAGTACTAGGTATTTCTATTCTAAATGCCTTTGGCTTTGATGACCTAATCTTGCAAGTAGATTTGCAGTTCGTTCAGTATGGTTAGCATGTTAATGACTAATATTATGCGCAATCAAAATAATTCCTGCACGATTTCGTTTTTTATTTTTGTTTAAAAGAACATGCATGTTAATGATTTTTACATTAATGCTGGTGATTAGGTTTAATGATAATGATCTTTTCAACAGAGTTTTTTAAATACTAGCCAGCTCGCTAGCTGGACATAGTTAAAACCTGAGGAGTCAAATCAATAACGATGACTGGAACGCTTATTTTACGTTGCGGACCACGCTGCACAAGTGTGAGTTAAAATATTAACTCTTTTCATAATTACTCGTGAGTATAGACACTATATGAGTACGAACGGCTTAACTTACATTTCCACGTGGGTTCTTTCAATAAGAGATTGTCGGAGTTGAACTCACCAACTATTAGTGTAGGACCGAAATTCACAGAACATATTATCGTAGTTATCGTGATCCCGATTTTAGATAACCATTTCAATGTCGATACGAATATTAAAGCAATGAGTTCCTTTGGAGCGTAAAACGAACTCTGTTTACAATGAGTGTTATTATCTGGTTAACAAGCTATTGTTTTTCATTTTCGTTACACTTGAGTCGCTGTGTATTTGTAAACACTTGTCTATTATAGCTGGCTTTGAAGGTCTGTTGTGGATTATGAGTAATGTTAAACAAAAACTACTTTTTTCGTCTGTGTGCTTCTTTTATTTGCCGGCTTCTTTTTTCTTTTGCTAATATTTTTTGTTTTAAGTATCTATAGTAAATCAGTGTTCCTCTTCGAATAATATTGTTATATTATTTTGTCCACGTTGCTTTAAGTTATTGTTAGGGTGTAACTTATAATATATAGATAAATTGATGGTTTGGTGTTTTAAAAGCCTTATTTCACAAATTAATTCTCTCAAATATGAATAGGAATCTTTTTCGTTTATGGACACCTACATACATTTCATACATTTAATAGAACTGCCTTGTAAACCAAATTTATTACAGAATTTAAGAATTAGTATCTACCGGAATTAACAAACACGGCTAGCGTGCTTAATATTATGAGATTGTGAGTTACTGGTGTTTGGACAGTATTATTATTCAAAACAACTATGAGGAACAACCTATCAAAGAGCGGAATCCAAACAGGTTTAATTTTAGCTGATTGCTGAGTAGGTACTTAAATCTGAACCTGTGCTTAATATTTTCGAGGTTATGCAAGTACTCTATCATTAAAATACGCTTACGAGGCAAGCGGTCTGTAATCATTGAGATTTCTCACAAATTCCATTAGCAGAGGATGTATTCAATCTACATAATTAAAGTAGACAGATCGGGTATTAGTATATTAGGTAACATGTAGCGCGCATAGTCCCGCTAGTATTGTAGAGCTAAAAATTGTAAACTGTGCCAAAGTAAAGCATTATTTTCTCAAAAGCAAATTCTGAAAAGAAATATAATCTAATGTAGCCTATTCTAATTTAGTTTCTTAAGGGTTAGGTTGTCTAATTTGGTTAGCTGAGTGTTGGAACTTTTTTCTTTTTGAAGAATAGTAAATAATGTTAATTTGCAAAATACACATCGTCCAACATAAAACTATTTAGAAGTCGGTAAAAATGGTTTGTGGCGTAGTTCGCAATGTTTCGACAGTTACAAAGTTGGTAACTCGGTTCGGTAGTTTACAAACTGACGAGTTAGATTATAAACTAACCGTTTTAACTACGGTTACGGTCACATATACACAAACCCTAGTGTTATGAATATTTGCAGTGTTCTACACATTGGTCAGTCGTTTACATGTTAGAATTTTTACCTGTATACCTATTTAAGATATATTAATTGCATAAGTTCCTGGGTTTTACGCTTAGTAATCATAAACGGTGAGACAGTGAGAGATAGGAGAGGTTTCTATAAGCCTACAGTTAAAAATGGCGTCAAAGTATCAATTACTTATGAGTATGTGTTCTATAAAACAAATCAGCGTATCGTGTAGTTTCGTACTGCTATTAGTTATAGGTAACAGGTTGACAGCGGGCCAATGTAGCGGTATTTTTATTTAATTTTATAGTGCAGTGAAGGATACGAAAGACCGCAATTATTGGCCACAATTTTTTTACATCTTAGAGTTAGCAAACAAGAATGCAGCCTTTCTGATGTTTATTATGTGTCTGAAACTCACAGACATATATATTTTGTAAATAGTTGCAAAATTCATAATTGCCCCTTTAACCCGTTATAAACTATGATGTTTAAATAGATGTAAATGCGGTGACTGCTCTGTGTTTTGGCAACATAAAATTAAGGCAAATGCCTGTCTATAGATGATAATATTCGTCTATACGTATTAATCGTAGATCGTAAGTGACCAAATCTTTCCCTGCTGGTAGTCACGAATTTTTCTCTGCTTTCTTGTCGCCGTGGAAAGCCACCGTACCTACAATCTTACCTTCAGCAAACGCCAGCAGACTCTCGACCAATATTTACACACATTAGCTGAAGCCACTGATTTCCCGTACTTTCGAACATGTTTTTGCTTTTGAGGCAAAGTTTATGAGCCGACGTCAAATTATTTTTTGCCTTTATTCCATTACTTTTTGTTTAATTAAGCCAAAGAGCCTTAATTACTTATATTTGTACATAACTGGTAAATCTTTCTCTGTCTTCTTTAATGTTCTTTAATTATTTTATTATCATCCATAATGAAATGTAGATACTAATTAAAATAAAGAAAGTAAATTTTAAATAATAATGCCTCAATAGTCTAACTGCAAAACTGAAATGATTTTTTTTCCGACCATTAACTATGATTTTAATATATGCTCATTTTGTGGTTAAGAAATAAGTGTTTCAAATATTTACATCTTATTGCAAGAAATTTCTTTAGACTAAATTACTGCATTAGCCGCTTGCTATCCTTATCTTAAGTCTAGTGGTAAACAGAGTCGTTTTGAATCGCCTTATTATTGAACTAGTATTGTGATCAGTATCGCATATTCGCGATTCTTGAAAAACTATTAATATAAATAATTTGAAACTATGTGTCTGTAGTTCTGTACAAATCATTGAACTATTCGTTCTTAATGTTCTTATACATTCAGTATATTTTTATATTGCGTTAAATTACGGTTTTTTGTGTTAATCACGTAATCTTATTCGTTCGTGCGCGGTAAAGTTGTCGTTTATTATCTGTGATTTTACGTCTGAAGTGATTCGCTGTCACTTTCACGTGCTAACGGGACGGCTCGCCGTCGCGCCGGGCTCAAATATTAACTGTCATATTGTTTTCACTATAATATTCCAACAATAATTATTTATCCATTTAAAATAACTCACATATACAAGCATCTAAATTAATATTCATTCATATTATAAGTCTGTAGATATATGAAAATTTTAGTAACTTTCCCATGACTAAGTAGGTCTGTACACTTTTTTAATTTTTTTTATTAATTTATGCATTACTTTTACTTGAGTACTATTATGGTTTATGCAAGTAACATTGCCAATCTTACGAAAGAATAATGAGAAATTGCTGTTTCTCACACAAAAACATTTTCATGATTTAAATTACTTTAACTTTTTGTATTTCAAAAAACTTCAAAGCGCTTCTACGGCCGCCGATCAATTTAAACCGCTCATCTCAAATTATTACGAATAGCCGCCAAACGTATTACCCAAAACACGGAAAAGCGCACGAAGTTTTGCCTCAAGCGGTAAACCATTCTCTTCGATCCGCCTATCCGCGTTCGATGTTAATGGGTTACCTACACAAAACACAAGCCACGTTTGAGCTTCAAAACAATATAGAGCAGGGATAGCCTAGAAGTTGAGTTTTGGTTCGATCCCCGAAGCCATGCGTATTATAATTAATAATTATTATTACTTGCTCTACGGTGAAGAAAACAGCATGTTCGCGAAATGCATGTGAAGTCCACGAGTACACTTTTTAACTTAACCAACGCACCTTTGAACCATAATGAGTATATGGTAATGAAAAGATGAATCACACACACACACAGACAAACTTACATGTAAAATAGTTTCTAACCATTTTTAAGACCTTTTTTCTTTATTAAATTACGCATAACACTTATAATTTATTATTCCGTCTGAATATTTCTATGTCCAGTTCTCCGAGTGTAAATACAGAATAATATTGCTTCAGCAATTAGTGTGTTATTTATAAAGACTATTGCTATTTATAACTAAGGTCCAGTAACTCGCATTCCGATATCCTTTAATTGGAAATGATAGATTAGCAAATATTCATCACAGATATGTAAATTCCTTTTAAAGTATCTAAGCTTTCGTTTTGTAATGCTCGTAGGTAAGGATAGGATGATTTCTATTCTTAGAATCCTATTTATAAACACTATCAAGTTCGTAAACTTTGAAATATTTGCTTTATTTAATGTTATTGCACTTTTAGTTTGCTTACTTCGTTATGTCAAACGTTTTCTTCCTTGTAATAAAAATATATTTTGTAAAGAATTATTTAATTTTACACATTTTACGTGTATCAATGCGATAGAATCTACGATTAACGGGGTCTTTAATATATCGTCAATACCGTTATTTACTTATAAAACCATAAATTACCTATTTGTTTCATAAAAAAAAGAACTCAGCCTCTATCCCTCAGTGCACTTAAATTATCTTGGATGTTCGTTTATTTTAACATCTGCTCTTAATTTATTCCTTAACTATTTATCTGTTAATGCATTGACTTGCCGTGCTATTATTTTATTCTAATTAACGCGGCAAAGTTGCTTTTAAATGAAAATAGTTGTTAATGTTAGGCTGTAGAGTACATTTTCCCGGAACGTTTCATAGGAATTTTCTTTACGGTGCATAAGCATATAGTTTTATCTCAGAGGTCTCCTTCATGTGAGCTATACGTGTATCAGTATAGGGTTGAAAATCGTGTTAAAAGTGGCTTATCGTAAAATGCAATAAGTGTAGACGATTATGTAGACAAGTTTGCCAATGCGTGGTGGTTACGCAACTATGTGTACCAACACATACCATATGTGTTACGTTTATTTCAATAACTATATAAGAAATATATGTTACGTGGGATATATTGTCACAGTAGATCAATCATTCCATTATAGAATGCATGAATTGTTAAAATATTTTAAAGTTAATGTTGGTTGTATTGGTTTTAAAGGGATATCTCAGAAGTACCTAGCCTGGATGTGTGCAAGGGTAGAAGGAAGATAAACTGACATTTTCATAGGTTCTAGTTAGCGGTAGCGGTAGGTACACATACATACAAACTATACTAGTTGATGTCATTGTGTCGAAAGGAATGTACGTGTAGGTGTAAGTACGTCATACCGAAATTAATAAATAATTCAACACGTAAAAACATTTATAGATCTTTAGTGCCGTGCTGTTGCAAATCACTAGTTCAGCGACACATACTCGTAGATAAATTCACACTTTGAGCCTGATGAGACCGTAGTACGATTTGGAGCGGATAATTCTTAATTTAAGTCAGGAATCAGGACTTACCGGCAACCTTATTGTACCCCACTGAACATAGTCGGTTTCCAAATCTGAAAGTCGAACCGATAATAATAAATAAACAAGGGTTAAGACAAAAGTTGAAACCCTGTCCACACGACATGCAATTCACTGCGTTTTATAAAGGCAGCGGTGGTACCTCCCCGGGCGAAATGTACAAGTTTCTTTAAAATCCGTCTGAACTGTATAATAATAATCACAGTTTTGATGTTCATATCATTGTGCTGTTTGGAATGCCACCACACCGGTCGCATTATGCTTAAATAGTTCATTAGAAAACCTAATGTTAATAATGCTTATCAATACTGCATAGTGTGTTCGGTTCTATACATTTCAAAAGCAATTTTTGCACTTTTATTTTTATGTTCGTAGAAAAATTCCGTTTACAGTTTTGCAGGCTTTTCAACGATTTTTTGAGCTTTTCAACCATTTAATTGTCACATATTGTTACTTTTCAATCAATCATAAAATACGAAAAGTTACCACGCTAAAAGAGTGTAGGGGCATTTCATGACCCTTTCGTGACCCTTTTTCTCTTTCAGTAAATATTCCATGTGCAAACCCAAGCAAAATGAACACGATAACGACAGTTGACACCTTTATATACATGGATGCTCATAAAGAGACTTAGGAAATGCATTAATTGAATTATTATGAGCACGGATGCGACTTTAGCCAAAAGTATTATCGACCTTGACGCGTAACTAATAGGGTTTATAATAAGCTGTATAGATTTGCGTATTTGTATGTAGGCTCAAGTACGAGTACGTTAATGCAAATGTCACGCAACTGGCACGTCGATTGGAATGCGGGTTTCGAAGGAACCCACCGCGTTCCGAATACAGCCTGCAATGTTCTTTTCATTATCTGCACAAGGAAACATAAACCTTCACTCTTACGTATTAGACTCATCTTCATTGCACTTATATTAGTAAGTATTGTATTATAGTATTGTATTATATTAGTAAGGAATTGCAAAAGAAATCACTGACCTTTGGAATCTTGTGTCGTTTTAATTGTTGATGAATTTGCGGAATTTGTTTTGTATTCATTAAGATTTTGTTTGCTGGGTTTGATGTATTTTAACAGGATTTTTAGCTTTACCATACTTTTTTTTAGTTTTTTTTAAGTGGATACGTTTGTGGAGTGTTGATTAAGGAAGTATTTGTTAACAGTTAATCGGCCGGAAGGCAGAATCTTAGAAAAAAATTCGAAAGATGTTGAATATTTTCTACGAAAAATTTACAAGTAAGTAGGTAAATGTTTATTTTCTCAATTTATCTTCTAAAACATTTAAAAGGTTTAAAATGAAGTGGACAAAGTTCAAAAATTCTAAAATCTACGGAAACGAATCAATGGGCAACAGCTCGAATAAATTAATATTAATAATATTAAAGTAGCACTCAACTCGTATAAAACTTATTTTGTTTTAATGCATACTCTGTGGGTGCAATGAATAAAATAAAGGTAAAAAAAATATATTTGACACGCTATGATATGCAATAGGTGCGTACATAGGTGGGTATCAGTGGTGAAGGGTTCATAGGTAAATTCCATTACAAAAGAATCTAGCAGCAGAATACAATCTTAGTGTTAAATTAAAAAAATTTACGTACCTAATCGTGATAAATTGGGTCGTTTGTTTAGATGATTGCCAGATTCTATTTAAACGGACTGAAATGTAAATAAGTGGGCATTTCGTGCTCTACAATATTAGTAACAACTGTCTGGCGTAATGTAGGTTATCAACACTTTGTGGTAAAAGCTGTATAAATCTACCTACCATTATTTTAACTAGGTACCTATCTATGATGTATGGGCTGCAACAATCGCTTTAGAATTTATAACCTGTAATAAAAATATCTGGAAGGTACGTCAGTTTTCCGTTCTTTTTTATTTTAAATTTATTTTTGGCAGTCTAAGTCGTATGTGATTTTCCCGGTGTCGAGCGTGTCTATCGAATCGAATGTCAATCGGTCAGTGATCCCTGTTTTGGCGCGAGAAACTCACTCGGCGACTTTTTTGTGTATTTTACTTTCTCGTGGCCCGAAAATTTTAAACTGGCGACGTCCGTACTAACACTAGTAACTTAAAATGAATGAAAATTTATTAAGAGTCCTCACAATTTTTGGTTTTAGTAACTAAAAAATACTATTATCGGTAAAATATTAATGCAAAATAAAAAATTAGGAATTTTTATTGCCTTGTCCTCATACATATTGACTTTATTTACTTGCTAAAATTAATCCTTATTCCTTCCACCATACTCTTATCTCGTAACTACAGGAACAGCCAAATAATAAAAAGGAAAACCACAGATAATACTGATACTTCTATACAAGTTGCAGATGAATCAAATTGAATGTGATAATCTATGAACTAGTATATTATTGATACTCTTTTAAATAATATAAAAAGACAATGAAGATTCAATAGGAAGCGAGGGCTAGTTGGGCTGCAGACAGCTGATTATGTGAAAGCTGTAACCTTGAACGGGCACAGTGTCGTTGAGCGTGAATGGACACTACATTGGCCTACAAACGTCATTATTGAACCGTATTCGATATTTTCGTAGCGGTATCAATATCAGTCAATATCCGTGCGGATTTATTATTCCTTGGAGCCTATTTACACAATGATTATAAACAGTGTAAATGTACGACGATGTTTTATAAAATAGTACCTGTATGACTGTGTATTCCCGTTGGCCCTATTAGCCATATCCCCATAATGGGGACAACGGGAAAGAAATTAATTGACGCCCCATTAATTAGTGTTGTGTTGATGACCTTTGCATGTCATTTTAAACTAAATCCTTTAAAAATTAACCTAAATCATTTAATTAAGTGTCTTAATTGATTTACACCAGTGTCCATTAGCCCCCCACTATTACAGCATACACGACAAAACTTTTCATCCGTATGTTGATGTGGTTATTGCACAATTGTATTTTTTCACACTTCTGTCGGATTCCAATTTCTAAACGTCCTATTCTTTAGATTAACTAACATGTACCATCAATCAGCCACAAAACTGTTTTGAATCGTATGTTGTTACACAAATTGTAGTAGAAATGTATCACTTTATTGCTATTATATTAGTTAGGCTGTGATTGTACGTAAATACGTACATAAGATCATAATTATTGGCATCTTAAACTACTTAACAATACAACTAGAGGTGTTTGAATGTATGAGTCCGATATGGTTTATTATAAACCATGTAAGGTTTTGTAATTGTTGATTGTGACATAGTGTAAGTGTAGGTATGTGTATGCGGAAGGCTTTATATAGACAGCAACGTGTTGGAAAATGATTTGGACGTGTGGAATCTGACGTCTTTTCGATCCGCAGCATTACGTTACTTTTCACATGCGACGATTTTTTAAATGTCTTTGATAAGTGTTACGTGTGAGTTAATCATTTTGGTCGAGAATGTGGTCAGGTTACCGATGAATGGGAAACGGAAAGCTTGAGAGAGAAATTCTAACAATTAGCGATTTGACGCAGAATTACATTTTACGTATGTACATACCTATATGTTGCGCAACTTGGCTGAGAACTCACTATCCACGTTATCTCTTTTTACGACTATTTTGCTTGAAATGAATGGTATAATTATGCATATTAATACCTCTACGACTTATCCTTTTTTAATGGTCACATTCAATCAGCAAAAATTTAAAAATTGGTATTATTTTATTAGTTTCGACTGCATCCCACAGCGATCAGTCCCAAAATGATAATTATCACAAATCATCTCAAAGCTGATATGCATATAACCTGGTCCAGAGTAGGTACAAAGATCAGTGAATGCTTTGCTCTGTTTGGCTCCGTGACTAATTATGATTTTCAATTCAATCCATAACATAACAATCAATAACAATGCATCACTTATTCACGAACAAAGTTCTTTTTTTCTTTGGGCCTAGTTTGGAGAAAGTTTATATTTTATTAGTTTATATTTCCTCCACGGTGCGATTACGACCTCCAATCATTGAATTATGCGATTGAGGAAACGGAAATCCGAACAATTAACACCTGTATAATTTTGGTGGAAAAAATTTAAAACATCACAATAAATTCACTTACATAACGTTACACGCAATATAATAGGATTTGAAACCTCTTGTTATTTTATGCTTGTTACATAGGTTAAGTTAAGAAACTAATAAATAAAAAAAATGTCTATTTTAATCATAATTCATAACAAAATATTTAATTGCCGATTAAACATGCATCGGAGGCTGCGTGTTACTACGTGTCGATAAAATTATTAAATGATTGATTACTTTTCTAATGCACACCTCGAAGTTATATAGATACATCAGCGGATTTATTCAGAGAGGTAAAGAATATTGTCACGAGAAGTAAAATATTTAAATTTAAAACCTAAAAAAAAACGAGCCTAATTAAAAACTAGAAAAAATAATACTTAATAATATTTAAAAAATGCATGGGATTGGTTTGAATTATGTATAACCCTAATCCTGGCTCCACGCGTTTGCGTCAAGGGGGGCACTTTGCCATTGGCTATACGTTTGGAGGCGCCAATTTTGAGACCCCGT
>DWQK01001735.1:0-14763 GCA_018231225.1 Noctuana stator
ACAACACGCTCAACTCGCACGCCACCACCATGACGCTGGGCTCGGAGCGCAACGCGACGCTCACGCTGAGCTCCCACACGTCCACGTTCAACCACGCCGAGGCCAGGATCCTGTCGCACGGCCAGCCGGATATACTCAAGTCGACCCCGGACCACAGGAGTGACAAGAAACGGAGCCACACCCAGGACAGTGGGGTCGCGTGATCCATGCTGCAAAACACTCGCTTGTGAACGAGCCAGTGACGTGACACGATCGTGAGTGATATTATGTGTAGTGATGTTTTATAGTGTTTCGTGTTGATAACGTTTCATGACGTTCTACGGTCTTTGATGCGGGTTGCGAGAAGGTAAGGACAATAGAGTTTAATTTGTATTTATTATCGTTTTACTTGCAATGTTTCAACGTCTGATTCCAATGGGTGATGCACCCGTGGGCTGCCGTCACTGAAATTAATGATTTTATATTAAGAATACTCACTTTTAATGTTTAATCACAGTAACTTTGTCAAACAATCGGTTATCCTAAACTGACGTATTAGTTTAGTTTTAGTTGAGTTGTATTGCTTATGACCAACTAGATAGAATCTATAAAAGTTTTGTAGAAATTGAGAGTTTCCATCAACATTAGAATCAATTTATAGCAATCTCGATTGTTGACATTTGATTATTACAATTTCTTTATGAACTATAAAATATATGACTTAAAAATACAATTTAAATTCTTCTTTTCTGATTTCTTTAAGCATTCATCGTTGACTAATCAAAACAGGAATTTAATAAAAGACTCAATTAGTGGGATAAATTATGGACATTATTGCAAAGGCATAGGTGTTATATTCACTTGGCGCTCAATATGAAAATAAAGCATTCCAACTGAGCGATTAGTAAATTGTATCGACTAAAATATACCTCATATTTTGTAGCATAAATGAGCCTCCTTGTATTATTGGCTTGTATTATAGTTTTACTAAATAATATTTTTTATTTGTAATGGTTGCTAACTTCGTGCTGGAGTGCTTTTTCTACTTGTATTATGAATAATGTATGTTTCTACGCAGTCCAAAACGCCAATTAAATATATGTAGCTATATATATGTGATTTGTTTTGTGATGGAAATTCAGCAAGGCATTCAATAAAATATGGTAATAAGAAATCCTTTCAAATATATATATATATATGAAACAATTTTTTTGTTTAATCTAGTAAAAGCAGTGAGTATATATTATATTATTTGTATGATCAGGGAAAAACCTTGAGAAAATAAAGTTTTTTATACCTTTTAAACTAAAATTCCAATACGTTTTAACTTAAAACAGTTAAATCCAGCTGAATTTCGATCACTAAACAAAATACATCCTATATACATATGTGCAGGGTATAATTATTGCTATGTAGTTGAGGTACGTAGCGGTAGTGTGTACGAGTTTATTCGAAGTTAACAGTTAGATTTTCCAAAGATAAGCATTAGAACGGACTTACAATCGGGTATAACTTAAATATACATTACATTCTTTAGGAATTGTACTTTAGGTAACAATTTGAATATAGTCAGCATATAAAGTGAGCGTTGAGTGTGTGGATTTTCAGAAAGAGATCTAAGTATATGCAAGGAGATCGCGTGGTTAAATGAAATAATGTAACAGTTTTTGCTTGTCAACTGGACTGCCAAAGTGTTGAGGCAAAAATCAATTTTAACCAGATTCAACGTTACTTCTCAATTCTCAATCAAGGACTCTCAACTTTATTCAATAACATTTGAATAGATCTAAGTTCCATTGTAAAACTAAAACGTTGTTTGTATGAAATGAATTTAAACCTAGTTTCAACAGTGTTATGGAAAAACAGTTTGTTATATTATAACTTCAGTCACATTCAAAATATTATGAGTAATTGTCATCAATAGTCTGTTGTGATTGTTTTGATATATTACATATTTTGGCTTAAGAGTTGGAACTAATGATTCTTAATAACAATTATTTTCAGGATAATATGCTACTTTATTACTTTACATCTCTTCCAGATTAGGTTACGCGGAAATAATAATGCAAATAATTTTATTTTATTAAATTATTATTGTTATTAATGCAAGAATGAATGAAAAATGAAAGAATTTTGATGAATGAAAAATGATGAAATAAACTATGATTTATTTTCAACTGTAACTACAATTAAATATGTTAAAAATTTACATAATATATTAAAGAGTATGTTTGATTAAAAATAATTACAAAGAAACATGGTTATTTTGACAATTTTATTGAAATAAATACCAAAAAATAATCTTTATCCAATCAAATGTATATTCTAATGCTACAAAGTTAAAGTTCGAAATACAATGAGAAGAAACGAACAGATACAGACTGAGTGCAACAAATGATCTTCAACGAATCTCCGCGTTCTAGTAATAATTATTCTTTCATACTTTCCCTATCAATATAATGCGAAGAGTAATTTTTTCTCATAATATGATTTTTTGGATATAAAGTCTAGATAAATAGAAATAGAGGATTTCATTTACATGTTTCGACGTTCATTGAAAAACAGTAAGATAATATTTATTGTCTTTTCTAATTAAAAAGCATAACTTGAAGGGAATCTAAATATAAATTCAAGAAATAGTATAATTAATTTAATATATTGGTTCATTTCCGTACGTATATTATTTTTGGCGTATAGTTTGAATGTTTTTAGAGACATAAAATATTTGTTTCGATTAATGTCTTCATTGAATATAAATGAATTAAAATTAATTGACGATATACAAATTTGTATATAAATGAGGTGGGTTTCTTACTTTACCATTATTGTTAGGTTAGGTTTTTTTACTTATTTATATTAATAATTAATTATATCAAAGATTACTGTGTTACCAACTTACTGTGTAATATTAATCAGTGTACATTACAGTAAAGGAACGGAATTCTTTAGTTGTTTATAAGTAAAATTAGACTTACTTATCATGTATAAAATGTTAAAAATTACCTTTTCGAAACTACGTGAAGAACTCATTTATAAATAACTACAAACCTACATTTTTATAGCTTGTTATTTCATTCATAATAGATTAGATAGATTTTTCACTTAATTAATAAAATTATTTTTATTTTTATAAAATGTTAACGGTTACATGTTGCGTATTTCAGATCATGTGAAGAGAATGAATGAATGAATGCATTTATTTGTATAACATTTATTGGGATTTACAGGACAGCAGTGGTAAAGGTTTCATACAAGTCCTTTTGATTTGGAGTTCGTTAACTCTCTGAAATTTCTGAGACTGGTAATTTTTTTTTGGAACTGTTTACGATACAAAATCTATTCTTTGCATTACATTCATATTTTAGTCTTTTTAAAGCTTTCTTTTTAAAAAAAAAAATTAAAGTATTGAAAGGTAATTTTTAACATTTACTTACAGTGTATAAATTAATAATTTACTTTCCTTTATAGTACGTAGGACGCGTAAAGCAAACGAAAGCTACATTCTAAGGCGGCTAAATAGACGTAGTTAATAATGGTAGCTCGTGTGGTTTATAGAAGTTGATTCACAATCATTTATTTCGACCAAATCGCTTCCGTGACCAGTCGGGCTTCATTGGATATGCGATTATAGCACTTAAGCTGTATAATATACGAGATACAATGCTTGCACGACGTAGTCGTATAATGCTTTATGGATCTATTATGATGTCGATGTCTTCTATAATCGCTTATCCATCAAGCCCGTATTGTAAAACTGTTAGAAAGTAATAAATAAAATAATTATTAAATGACATTTGGATTGCACTTTTTTGCATAACACTTACCTGTTGATATAATTGTGTATAGACTATGTATTGTATATTTTACATTAGGACAGACTTTTTTAGTATTTGTAAACGATTTTAAGTTGTATAGCAAAATGGATAATAATTTATTTAGGTATTTATTAATTTTGTATTTCGTTCGGGAATTGGTTGATATTATTTGGATATTTTTGTTAGATACACTATATTGATTTTTTTTAATTTTTTTGTTAATGAGGCCTAAATCTATGCCTAATTATGTAATTAGGGCCTAAATTATTTTGATTACGAATTTGCTAATTATTTTTCGTTTAATGACGCAACAATAAACGTGTATTAATGAAGTATGAAGTAGTTTTTTTTACTTCAAATGATACCTCGCTCGATAAGGGTTTCAAAGGTAATAGATTCTGCTACCAATTACTAAAATCTCCTGGGCGTTTTCAATAAGGAAAATCTTGTGAGAAGCCACTAGAAAAGTCGAAATGGACAAATAAAAAAATGCTTTTAGAACAAAATAAATAAATAAAATACTTTATTTCCGTTAAACATAATATTATCTCATCAAAAACAATCTTTGATTATGACTTTAGAACAAATTCGCTTTCCTTCACGCCTAACGCTTTTAATATAGATTCCATTGTGTAAGGAATGTCTGGAAAAGAAATAATCACATTTAATATGTACTTACTTAGAAACTTAAATTAACAATAATTTCAAGTTGGTAATTTTAGAATATACTTAATAATATCTTTAACAATAGTAAATATTTCATTATACTCTACTATTCATTTGTTATAATCTGTCGACTAATTAAACCCTATGTAGTATACTTTTTTACTTATACCTTTATTGTATGATTACTTGCATTTTACTTTCCAAATTTTATCTATAAACTCTAGAGTATTATATTTTATCCATGGTTGAGGAAAACCTCATGCCTCACTAGGATCTGAAAATGACAGTTCTGTCTCATTTGCCCAACGTGGAACCCCATTCGCCAAGAGCGTCCGGGTCATGAGTTCGAATCCCACTTGCAGACAAAACTTCCAAGATTTTTTTACGTAGTTACCGGTGAAGCTAAGCTAAGCTAAATGCGTGGTAAAAATATATAGGTAGGTACCAATTTTGATAAATTCATAAGGGTCGTATCCAGAATCCTTCCTGGACTCCATGATGCACCGCCGGAGCATATGTAAGACGCCATAAGAAGTGCATATACCCATCTCACCGACCGCTGAAATACCAACATTAGGTACCTTATTACCGAAACTAACGCAGTATAAAAAAAGATATTGTATTTTAATGTCTTCATTAAACCAGGCTTTTTAAAAAAAATATGAAAAAATTTTAATAGGTTGTACCTACACTTTGTTAGAACAAAGTTTATTATAATTAGAAAAAAAAATAATAAAATAGCAAAAGTAATTACCTTTGGACCCCAGTACACCTTTTGGATTTTTGGAATTATATCTAAGTTTCACTCTCATGTCCACTGGTATATCTTTAGCCAAATAGACATCGTAACTCAAAGCATCATTTGAAAGTAATTTACCAGTTTCATAATCGTATTTAAAATGCTCGGTCGTATAATAACTTAATCCCTGTACATAGGCTCCTTCTACCTAAAATTGTTACATGCTCAATTCAGTTATTACTACCATAATCGTGGTGGTAATCACTTGACTTCACGTCATCATAAAATATGTTTTGTTTAATGTTTTATTTTTTAATTATTATTGTTTTTCTGTCAGAATCAGAATCACATCGCAGTGTTATTAAGAACGGGACTATCGACATAATATTTACAAGTATAAATTCACTAAATTATCTCACTTTATTACTAAGTTGGCCTTGTAATTTTGACATACCTGTCCAACATCAATAGTTGGATTTGTGCTCAAGCCGACATCCTCTAAAATGTCCGCTCTATTCAGCATATAGCGTCCCGTGATCACGTCTAATTCTCCTTCCAGTATTGTCACAGTGAAAGCATTATAACCTTGTAAGTCCGGTTCCTTGTCAGTCATCATGTATTCAGCAACTAAATCTATTTGTTCCTCGCCTGCCTTTTGTACAACCTCCAGCCAAGTTGGATTCGTCAAACCATCCCTAATCGGTTTTAATCTTTCTTTCAGGATAGCGCAAGCCTTGATGACCGAATAACAAACACTTTCGCTCACTATGCTCGATCCGGAAAACACATTGTTGGCAGCAACGAAACTATAATAGGGTAGAATAGATACTTTTTCAATTGGAATGCCCAGTTCGTAAGCGCAAACTTGTCTCGCTTTTGTGTTTGCCCCTTGCCCCATTTCAATGCCTCCACTAGTAACTGTTACAGTTCCATCTCCTCTATAGATGCTCACCATGGCACTGTAATTACCATAATACACTACGGGGAAAAGCATAACACTGATCGATATAGCTTTTTTCATCCAACGATTAGCTTCATTGAATTGTTTAATAGCATTGGACCGTTTGTCGTATTCTGATTCTTTCTTAAAACTTTCTATGAGCTGTGGGAGATCATTATCTTCTGTTTTCATATTAATAATTCGAACGTCAGTAGAGTCCTTTTTAACCTCGTACGCTATGTGCTCCATTATATTCTCGATGCACGAAATTCCTTCTGCAGTGCCTGACATGTATTGAAAGAATTAAGACAGAATTTGTACACGTAATGAAAATAATGTTAGTAGAGTGTTTTATAAGCAAAACTAAAAACTTTTTACCGACATTAATCATTGGTAGAGAGAGCATGTAGTTACTTTCTTGTGCTTACCAGGGGCTCGTGCAAAGGAGTTAGAAGGTAGATCAGTAAGGACCGTGGCCGTTTTCAAGCTGAAGTTGTCTGAGTTGTAGCAGTGGGTGAAGCCGCCAACGGTGTAACTTAAGATGTTTTCGTTGTTCGAGTATCCAGCATCTTCTACTATTGAAGCCTCCAGATACTGAATTTTACCGTTGTCGTCTACTCCCACCTTTTAAAAGCAATTAATGTCAGGTAATTACTGTAATAATATTAATAACACGTTACCTAGATAAAACTAATTATTAGAGTAATTATTAAAGTTAAAATTAATTATTTGTAATTTTTATGTAAAGCATTACGTACCTACTCCTTTTATACCAATGTGAATTAGGTACCTACCTATACTAGTACCTATAGTACTACCTATTCCATAACGTTTTAATAAATCAATCCATTTACTTTAATATGAAACATAAAATTGTAGTCTCTTAATTCGTGACAAAATTAAATTTAAAATTAGCAGCCTGCAACAACAATTTTGTATAAATAAATGTTATCATCATCTACCAACCACAAGCCTAAAATGAAATACCTACGGAGGTTCCTACTACTACCTTCTACAGCTCCTAAACATATACCATCTAAAATACCTACCTCATACTCGCATTGACAAGGCAGTCTTCTTCCGGCTATTGTCAAGTTATCTGGTAAGGGCAGTATAAAACGACAAGGCAGTGACAATTTCTTTGCAACCAACGCACAAGCAGTGGACACCTGCACATTTCTACTGATTTTACCCCCAAAACCACCGCCGATACGACGAAGCTTTACGAGAATGCTGAAAATAACACAGACTAAAAAATTAAGGGACAAACATAGTATCGACAAGCCGGTAATATTTTACCGATTTCTATCTACTTGGCGAATTCTAAATCCCGAAACTGTTTGCAGAGTTTTATACCAAGTTGTCCAAAATATTGTTGGAGCGAGAAGTTTACCAATTACGCCTGATCACCAAATATGCTTGATCATAGCCTAATTTCTACTATTCAGCCTGTAACCAATAAATATAATACTAATATAATACTTATAACAACCTACAGTTCGATGTTGACAATGATAATATGATAGAAAATTAGTAATTAACATCTTACTCGCTCTCATTCATATTCAGACATCGGGCTATCGCGATCTGTGTCAAATCCATCCATTGCGTCGAATCGTGGACTTCCAGACCGCGGTCCACAGGAACTACTACACACGTTATCGGTTCAAGGTAATAATGGTATTGAGCACCAATTTCATACACGCCTTTGATAACCTTCTTGACATTAGTTCCTCTGCCTTTAGGTTCAATTTTGCTATCACTCGGAATGAGTCTTTTACTGTCTTTTTTCGCGTCGTCTATAGTGAGGACTGGAGCATCATTGCTTACATTCGTGTATGTAACTTTGACTTTAGTAGCAACCTTAGCAGCTAAAGCTTCTGTTTCGGCTACGATAATAGCCACTGGTTGTCCATAGTACTGTATGTTTTTAGTCGCCAGAATCTCTTCCTCTTCGGTTTGTAACTGGATCCCGGGAACTGTGAAGGAATTCACTCCGGGAATATCTTTCGCTGTGTACAATGCAAACACTCCATCCATTTTCTGTAAATAACAAAATATCTTTACGGCCTATTTCTCGTCTATTTACAGCTAACTAAGAATGCCGCTGTTATTGTATGGTTTTGTAAGGACACCTCGATGAAACGATTTTATAGGATAGGTTCGAATTTTAGTTTAATTTTAGTACTTAAGTATCTTTTGTCGTTTTACAAACATCTGAATACATATTATTAACTGGCCTATAGGTAAATAGATAGGTACCTCCTATTATACCCACCATTAATATTTCAGCAATAACATTTATTTCATCAAGACGTTTAATGCGTATCAAATTATTGACATATTCATATTTATGAAGTAACATTTGACAATGTTTGTATGTACGCAAATAAAGTTATTTGAACAGCATTTCCATACTATTATCGAAGAAGGTCTATGTACTCGTATACCTTGTCATCTATACTTTAGGGATCGCTCAATTGTTTAAGAATTTAAGTAAGTAGGTACTTGACGATTATTAACTTGTAAACTATTTCGGTAGTAAAGAAAATCTAGAAGATAGGATTTCTCCTTTTGATTAGTGTAAGGCAGTAAGGGAGTTTTGTTTTGACAACATAAAATCAAGGAAAATACCCGACATTGGGTTAGTGCGTCGGGACTACACGATATGTCATTGTTGTCGCTGCGAAATTTCAACTTGCAAAAGTGTAAATACCTGGATTCGTATATTTTTTAACGATTAAAAATGTATCATTTCATATGTAACATCACCGCGGCGGTAATGATGTGTCTATAGATAATGTCTCCACCACATAACTTATACCTAAGCTAAATCGCCAACTCACCAAGACATCAGAAGCATCTACGCGAGACACTTCCCCGCGATGTACAGTCGCCGTCACAAATGCTGCAAACACTTCCCTCTTCATCGGTGGTATGTCGTTCACGTAGCAGGCCTCTCCGGAACTTTGGATGAATGCCTCGTACTTCGGCACTGGTTCATTAAGTGGATACAGGGTAGGGTCTGTCTGGAAGTCTTGCTTGCCGCTGGACACGGGCCGCTCGAGGAGATAGGCGCCGGAACGTAGACGAGACGATGCGAAGCCATTGGGGCATAAGCCTAGGACGAACTGTGGAGAAGAAAGTCTTCTAATTATAACTGAAATTATAGTTTTTGTAAGTAAGAACGTGAACACTTTGCCCGGGCTGATACCAAAGCTGCCCTTATAACTGTAAAACAAAACTCGTTTTTATGTTTTGTTGCTGATGTCTGAATGCCAAAAGAAAACTTTTTTTGTAACAGGGGGAAACCTCTAAAAGTTACTCCCGGATTATGTGAGATTCTTACCGGACTGACAACTATACGGGTATGTTAAACAAAGAATCAGATAAATATCACGCATAGGTTTAACAACATAATCAATGATTTTACTAACAGTTAAACAGAAATAGTTAATAGATACCTATTAAATAATATATCATTTCTGAGTTAGATTAGGCTTCAACCTAATACTTTCATCCTATACTGTTGCCTACCTTATAATAAAGTCCAAGGGCTAGTTTCTTGCGGCCAGCGCAGGTAGGCTTGGACGGATCAAATGTGGGTACCACCTCTGCAGCCAGCGAACTGATGGCCCCTTGCAGTACCGTGTCGTTGAAGAGGTTCTTACCAATAAGATACGATTCCGTACGACGAGCGTGAATGAAGGAAGCTGATATATTCCCATACACGATACTAGCTTGCTCAATGACGTTTAATGCATTCGTTTTAAGCATAAAACCGGCGTTCACTATGGCTAAAGCATTTTGACTTCTCGATAAAATCTGTAAAAACACTTCATTGTTAAAACACAGCATTAACGTTCTTAATTTAACTGAATCCGAAGCTTATATTTTTTCAAATTATATTAAGAGTTTAAACCACCAAAGAACAGATGATAAATATTTTACTATGTGCACAAATATACCTATATACTAGTAATATTACCTTATAACTCCTAAATATATGCGAGGGTCCAAAAGGTGGCAATTGGAAGCTCACTATCAGGACTCCGTGCATATTACACTTGAGAAATTCTACCATGGACAGATAATTTTCATTTCCATGTGAATCCTCTGAAATTATAAGAAAAATTTAAAATAATAGAGAATTTCCTTTAATTTCCTAACGTAAAGTCGCCTTGTTCTTCATTTCATGAGATATTTTATATACTAACTAATTTTCATCGTAGCGCCTACGGTCGCGAACAAAACGAAAATGTCCGATTGGAAATCTGGTCTTCTGTGCTTCAACATCAAGTTGCCTGCTAATGATCCGATCTGAAAATAATAATCACATAAAATTTCTAGGGTATAAGGTGCACGTTTGCTACTGATTTATAATTAAATAAAACCTGAGTCAATAATGCTTACCGCCCACATACCTACCTAATACCGAAAAAAAATCGGACAAAAATGCATGATAGGTGCGTAACATGAAAATACAAAAAAGGGATTACTTATTGTGGTACTACAATTGCGTTGGTGGTAGTTAGGTACTATACCTTTCTGATTGGTATATGAGCCACTAACATCATATGTTTGACAAACTCTTTTAAGTATTCAAAGTCCATGCGCGTCCTCGACGCTTCTTCGAACAACGAAATGCAGTCTTGTATGGTGACATTTGATCCCAGAACCAAATTCTGATCGAACTCATATTGCTTTAGCGATCTCACGTCTCGGATGTCGATCAGAATGGAAGGCAGATCATGAATTCCGATGACACCTGAACAATAAGTAAGGGTATGTTTATTTCACTGTTAAAATCGAGATGTTTTTCAAAGGAATACAAACATGTGAATCGAAATAAGATTTAATACACTGATTTATTAAAAAACATTTACAATGATAACTAAAAACTCGATAAAAAAGATAGTCAACATGTTAATAATATTATATGGTATTGCAATATTGCTCTTTAGCAAAAGACAACACCGTAACAAAACTTGCATGCCTGAGAGTAGGTACTCCATAAAGTTTTCGAAAGTATGTGAAGATTATCAACCTTCACTTCGTCAACATAGTATACTACGAGCTACGGCCTAAATATATTTGAGAGGACACCCGAGCCCAGCAGTGGGTTGGTGTTGATTAATTTAAGAAAAGTATGAAAAATTTGATGGTCAGTCTACCTCTTGCCGTATTGCCATCCACCAGCATATACGAATCAACACCGTAATCAGTGAAGATCTGAAATATCTGATCTTCCGTGTACACTTTGAAGTATTTGTTGCATCCAAAATCCAAACAGATAACCTCACAGTCTTCTGTTCCCATTGTTTTATGAACGATAGTCCAATCACCTTCGTCGCTGTTGGTCGAGCATTTTCTTTCGCAAATCTTCTGTGTCTTTTTGCAAATGGTAAGATCTTCAATATCCCGAATCTTATTGCAAAGTTCAGGAGAGGCATCTACTGCAAACGATTTAACAGTGTCCAAAATTGGTCTATATCCCGTGCACCGACACGTATTACTACCGAATGAATCCTCCAGCTCTGCCATCGTTAGATTCTTATCTAAAAGACTGAAAACATTAAGCACAGTTTACTGAGACTTTAATATTTTTTTGGACAAAAGCCTTATCTCAATTGTCACGCAACCATAGCACGCGACCATAGGACCTTCATCAGCTCCTATTGTTACACTTGTAGCGAGAATGCATAAGATAAGCTGTTTAATAAGGAAGAGTAGCCTGTTCCCGTGACTTCGGAAAACAAACTTTCCGAAGTCACGGAATCCTTTTACCTACTTGGAGGTTGATCTTTCAGAAACAATGTTACGCGTATTTCTTTAAAACTGAAAAATTTTAGAAATAATCTGAACCATAAAAAGAACATTAACAGACCTATACAATTGCATTTCCCACCCCACAGTACAGTAGCCGCATTGAGTAGCATTAAATAAGGCTGTACGCTTCTGTATAGTGCTGTATCCTTGTACTCTGTTCCCCAAGCCCTCAATAGTGGTGATGTCCCATCCGTGGCAGGAAAATATTAGTACTAAGCACTGAAAGAAACAATTTGTTTAAGGATTCTGTACTTACGCTTAAACATTCGTGTTTAGCTAAGTTCAAAAGACCTTTTTGAAGTTGGCTAAAAACTTCGATGGATATTTTCTCAGATCTTGTACTTAGGTTATGAACGGATGAATCGACTTTCTTTTACGTCGTACGGATAGACTGACCATGACTATCCTGGGTATTGCACTGGTTCTTCTAGCTTGCTACTTCAAAACACCACGGTGGCGTTTTAAATGTGACGCGGCCATCTTTGTCTACAGATTTGGAATGCCTTTTTAAGGAATTTTGGTAGGTAGGTACCTACTGCATTAAATTGAATATGCTTATGGATTCTAGAAGGTGAACTAAACATTGTTTAATATTTATAGTATTTAATACTATAGGTATATATCGACAATCTCGAACTATCACGATATTGATCGCCATTCAAACTCGAGTAAAATGGCAGACTGCACGTTCGCTATTTCCTTCCGTTCTAAAAAAAAGTAACTCACAGAGTTAACTGAGAAAGTTTCGACCACGCCTTCGGTTTGGTTAAATGCGCGCACCGCTACGATACAAGCGCCGCAGCCTCCCTGTTTGCACATAGCCTTCGTGCCCGGCAAGGCGAGGTGGTACCGTAGATAGGCATTCAGGGTGGTGTCTCTAGGGATTCGTGTGTCCACTATTGGAGATAAAAAAAAATGTGTTAATAGGTAATAATTACAATTACCTATTAATTACGAATAGGCAATAATTATAATTGCCTATTAATTCGTCAGTCCTTCGATATTATAAACCAAAAAATAATTAGGGCAAAAGAGTGGTTAATGTACCTACTAAATACCTAGTAGGTATTTCGTTTTATTCGTTACTAAACTTTAACTAATAAAAAATGCTTATGGCTTTATTTTATGAAGTAACACTGATTAGGACTCTTTCGGAGATTTAGGTTTTATTTTTAAGGTATCAGTGTACATAAATTATTAAATAAAATAAATTAGTATTTGCGGTTCACGGTCACATAAAACAAACACACGATTAAAAAAATGTAATTAAAATAATTGCAGTGCAGTTTATATTCTTTGCTTATGTTTTTTTATTTGTCAGTAGAATTACGTTATTATTAATTATTATTATTTTTTATTGAAGTTTATTGAACTAACAAGAAACATCACTTAAAAAAATAATAAAAAAAATATTGAATGTCAATTTTTTTTTTTATAGAATAGGGTAAGTTAGGCACCTACCTTAGCTAGGTACTCACCGAAACATTTTTCTCCGTTGATCGTAAACTCTATACAAGACATAGTTCAAGCAAAACGTAAATACAACTGCAAGAGTCTCAAGTAGTCTCAACTTCATCTTATAGGTAATCATTATTTATTTCTTGTGCGTGCCATTCATGGTGCGATGAAATATTCTCTGACAATTTTTTTGTTTTTAAGCAGTTGTTTAGTTTGTACGCAGTGCACTTTCACACGCTGTGTACAATAATATGTATAGTCCATTTTAGTAGAACCTGGCAATCTGGCAAATAAAACAAACAAAACTATTTAATAACTGACTGACGGATCAACGCAACGCACAACCTAAACCGCTGATCGTAGAGACAAAAAACATGGAGGGTGTGTTCTTTGACATAGGCATGTAATAAGAAACGATTTTTCGAAATTCTACCTCCAAGAGTTTTACTCCATTACCTACGTTTATATTTTACTTATCAATACATGAAAGTAATATTCACACCATTGACATCAAACAGTCCGGTGTCGGTATCAATGTACGCGTATGTAATTAAGTCAGATATATTTCTAGAGATTCTATTAAAATGTACTACACATATTTGCAATTGTAATATGACCATAGGTACATCCCGTTTTGAACGGACCGTCCCTTTCTTATAGTCAACCATCGAGGGTTCTTCAAAAAATTAATCGGGACGGTAAGTTGTTCCATTTTTTTTTAACTGCAAAAGCAGTGGCTTGCGCCAAGAAAGTCAAATATTTAGTTATATCTACATACATATTTGAATAATTTATTATCTATGACTCATGTCTGACTAACACAAATACATTAGTCTTGTAGAATGAATTTAGGTGTAGATAAATAAAATTAGAGCCTGTTTCACCGGTTCCTGATAATGTTGCTAATAGTTTCATAAAAAGAGCTGTAACTAATAATGCAGCTGCAAAATTATTATAACTGGTAGATAAAGAAATGGTCGGTTAAAGTGACGACAAAATGTATAAGCTAAGAATACCTTTATCTGATAGACAGGTTAATCAAGTTTATAACGAATCCTTAATCAGTGTGGCAAACATTCTTAAAAACAAAAACAATTCAAGTCTTTTAATTGTTCCACATTTACCTATATCATCTCTGTCTTAAACAGTCTATTGTTAGATCTGTGCACGAGAGGATTATATTAATAAATGATAAATTAATTTGACGACCAGTGTGGTGTAGTGGTTACCACGCCAGTCCACCATTCGAAAGGTCCTGGGTTCGATCCCCGGCGGGGCAGAAATTTAAGTGATGAATTTAGATTTCTGTTACCGGTCTGGGTGTTTGTGTATTTGTC